>JAUMHQ010000069.1:6733837-6751168 GCA_032361165.1 Enteromius paludinosus
CATTAATATCTTAATTTAACTAAGCCCTAGTCCTGGTTTAAACTAAGCCATGTTTGTAAAACTGGGCCATTGTGTTGATAAATAATAAGATGGCAGTGCTGACACACAGATATCTCTAGATTAAATTTTTTTTTATCTATGCCCACCCCTAATCTTATTTAAATTGGTGTTTGTTTCCATTTGCCAAAAATCATTTTTATTAACAATGCTGTCAAACAATTAACCGCATCCAAAAGTTTGTGTTTACATAATATGTGTGTGTGTGTACGGTGTATATTTATTATGTACATATTACACACATCAAACTTATTTTGGATACCATTAATAATTCGACAGCACTATTAATAATATACTTTATTCGTTTATTAATAATAAATAATTCAAAACATGAATGTTAGGTAGTTGCTCGATATCACGTTAAGCCTATAGCGTAAAACGCATCAAGAATAACACTGAGTTTGACTCTTTCTCTCACCTTGTAAACGATCAAATGTAGCTCCTCGTAACTGTCCTCCGTGTTCACAAATATCCTGGGAAATCTGAATTTTGCATCTGGATCTTTAAGATTTGCCGGTCCTGTTAAAAATCTGTGACCAGAACATAATAGAAGATGTTAGTACGACTCTGGACCTTTCATGCATAATTCTAGACTTCTTAAGGTGGCACAAGAATCCACAAATATCTCTTTCAGATGATGCATAATCTGTAGTTTTCTCCCAAGCCTCTGAATAAAAGCCATGTTCTCAGTCCTTACAACTTGCTACCAGCTACACTGTCCTGCTAACCTCCATGGGGTGGCCCGGGCCTCAAGAGTCACAGCCGACCCTCTGAAGAGTGTGTTCCCATTACCCAACATTACACACTGAACACATATCAACAAAGAAGCTCTGCCAATTATTCATCAGACTCTCCGTGATTGATCTGACGAGAATAATCTATAAATCTGAATGGAATCAGTCAAACCCAACCCCTTTGTGAGTTCATCCACTCGTCGAACAACCAGACGGGTTATTGGGAAGTCTGTTGGGCTTACTGTTTTCTCCTTGCCACTAAAGCAATTAAATTACCCTTGTGCAATCTGATATTTGGTAGCGTTGCTTGATCAGTGTTTGTCTTAGCGCTGCGCTTGGCTGCTTGTGTCCCCGAAGCACTGAGCCCAAGCAGACAGGCAGAGGGCCAAGAGCCTGCTGTTCCAGTCCCGGTAGGAAATATTTGGATACTTGCCTTCCATAGTGCAACAGATTCCCAGCCACCTCTGGCCTGAGCGGAGAGTCTCTTCCTGCAAGCTGTCGAATGTTTACACACACACAAACACAGATGATTCGTAAACAGCTGTAGATGGCACATGACTTAGGAGCATATTCCAAAAACCACACATACAGAATTGTTATGGCATGACATCACTGACACTGTGTCTCCACTCAAAATGACTGTATTCCACTATATATATATATATTTCACTGGTTTTAAAATCACTATATTAAATAGCAAAATCAAGTCACTCATGCTGTTAGAAACTATACAAAAGTTTGGCATTAGTAGAACAGAGAACATAAACATTAGAAGCTGGCTTTGCTGTAGCAACCAGGCATTTGATTTAATAAATGCTTTTGAATTTAATCAAAGAAATAAAGTTGTATCGCAGTTTGCATAAAAATGTTGAATAAGTAAACTATTTACAACACTGATCATAAGTTTCTTGAGCACAAAATTAGCATACTGGAATTGACACATTGCGACTGATAAATTATTATATAATGATTTCCCCTAATGTCTACTGTATAAACAGTGTTAGACTGGGAGAAAAATGCTCATTCTGTGTCTCACCTCAGGTTCAGTGTGCCGCGGAAACAGTGAGGTCGTCAGGTATTTGTACAGGATTCGCATGTCATCCTGCTCTAGACCACTCCTACAAAATACAGCACAGAACATAAGTCTTGCAAGACATGCTAACTTCGAACACAAGAGAGTGTTTCAATAATAATGTTAATAGTTTAAATTGTCTTGTGTCTTACAAAACTTGGAAGCTGGTAATACGTTATCACTTTCATTTAAACAAGTAATCAGACAAACAACACTCAACAGGCATTAACACGGGCACTTCTGTGAAAGTAATTTTTCTAAACAAGATATGAAAGTCATGTTGTGAGTTCAGCAAAGAGGATTAAAAATCATATTTAAGGTCTATCTGGATCCCTGTGCCAGACAGTTTGTGATTAAGAAGCTTTGGCTGTGCCGCTTTGTTGAGTCCCTGCTGTCTCATCTCTCAGACTTCATGTCCTCTACGGCAATCAGTCATTTAAGGTAAACCCTCATTCACATCACGCATTTATATTTTGTGAATTCAACACAAAATATCATTTACATTTAAAGCTATAATCAACATACAAGAATTCTCAAATTTGTGATCTGAATACACAATCATTAATATTTATCATTAACATAAATTAATATCAAACATAGTTGTTTTTGTCCTTTTTTGAGCTTGACAGCCCCTCATCAAAATTCACTTTTATTGTATGGAAAATAGCAGCTTGAACATTTTGCTAAATAGTTTATTTTTCGGTCCATATCCAAAATAAAGTCTTACAGGTCTGGAATGCCATGAGGGTAAAAATTTAACATTGTTGGGTGAAATATCAATTCAGAGGCATGCATAGATTGACATTCACCAGATCAGCTGGTCGTTGTAGAGAAAGGCTGTGTATTTGACAAGACTCAGGCTCTCTTCCACTCTATTTACAAAAGACTGGATCTTCAGGTAGGTCATCTTGTCAAGAGGGAAAAAGCTGATTCCCCCGAAGACATCCAGCAGGTCACATGACTGGAGATGAAGTGTCTGCAGGTACTAAAACAAAGCATACAACAAAAACTTGAAAAAAAAACAAAACAAGATACACTACAGTTAAGATATAATCTTTTCAAATGCAATCACATAAAATAAAAAACAATACAGTGTAAATAAGTACAGACTAATACCAGGACTGACATATTGCTTATCAAGAAGGAAAAAAAAAAAAAAAAGACTGTACAACAACACTATGCCCTCAAATATGGATGAAATTACTAAAGTGTCCCTGATAAGGCTGACGTAATGTAATTTGACAACTTGACGTGCTGAGATGCAGCCCTGGTGTGACTTTGCACAGCAGTCAGTGACATTTAACCTAAAGCACAAATTGCACTTTCACTGAGAGCTTCAGAGCGCAGCTCAGGTTAGGGAGGGGGTGACGTGAAGGGTTTCCCTTGACCTAAGCTGAATTATTCAGATAGGTGAGTAAGCATGATGCCCTCAGCAAGGAAATCTGAACCTGAAGAACCAATAAGATGAACACGGACAAATAAGATTGTCAGTCCTTCTTTATATACGTGTCTTACAATGACCATTTATGAAAACAGAAAAAAATGAGTTTTGAACTATGAAAAATCTTTGAAAATTGATCGCTTTTCTTAACAGTGGGATTTTAATTTCAAGTGCTCAGATTATCAGTGACATCTTAAAAGTTCAAGTAAAGAAGCTCTCATAGCAGGGCAACAGCATGACTATTAAAAAAACAATATTCAACACCTAAAACTAATGATTGTTCCTTCTAAAACATGCATATGCATGTAGAAAACAGACCAAAGGTATACACTGTCTACCTTTTATCTGATTAAGGGATGGAGTTCTCTTAATTAATACTTTATTTACCCTGTAAAAGAACTTTTCAAGCTTTTGGGTAAGCAGTTCCACTCCACCAGCCTCAAATGCCCTGCCGAATGTGCCGTTGAAGAGCTGAAGATCAACAACAATTACATAAAAGATCAGCATCAGCTGTTTGCAAAAATAATGAGTAAATAATAGATGATTAAAAACAGTGTTTACCTTATACATGCTGTAGCACTGTTGCAATACAGACCCATAAACTGAATCCTAGAACACAAAGAGAGGAACAACTGATCAAAAGTTTGTGTTGGTAAGATTATTTTTAATGCTTCTGAAATAAATCACTTAGGCTATACTCTGCATTTATTTGATTAACAATATAGTAAAAGTAGTATTTTTAATACATATAAATTACATTTCTTTCATCATATTTATATATTTTTTTTAAATAGATGTATAATATTTTGAGAAAAATGTATTTTAGATATTTCTGTGATGGCTGAGCAGAATTTGCAAGTTTTTAGTGTCTTCATAAATCATTCTAATATGCTGATTTGGTGTTCAAGAATTATTATTATCAATGAATAGACACAAAACAACAGTATTTTATTTGAAACTGTTTTTGTTTTTTGAAAGTTTGAACTTTGAGCTTAAACATTTGAATGGAAGTGCACACCAACACGAACTTTATCTTTTTATGTAGGGTGTTTTTTTACTATTATTTCACACATTACTTACAATAATCTCTTCCTCTTGGTATTCTACAGTGGGTGGTTTACCGTCTTTGTTGGGTTTTTCAACCATTGGATTGCGTACAACCTCGAGAGAGGAATTTAAAGGTGTTTAAAACATTTTATTCTGTCTTCTTTTGTTAACATTTGAATCGAAACTAAATTTCTACAAAACATGACTGATGCATATACGTACCATCACCATCCAATAGTTCTCCTCCGGCTCATGGAAAAACTGTCGGTTCTTCTGAGTGTGGAGAGATTTGGCTGGTTTTGTTGGACAGAAGGTTCTGTAAAAAGAAAATCTCTCATTTATGCCTGTCTCTCTATGTTTGTTGTTTACCCCTTTTTAGTAAAGTGCTAACCTGGTGAACTGAACGATGGCCTCACAGAGTCCAACATTACGAATCTTTTCATTCTTCTCAATTTCAATGGGATGGTAAAACAAGATTTTCTTTTCCTCCTACAAAGTACGATAACAACTCTATGAGCATACAAGTAACATACAGTAAACAAAACATGACTTCAGCCTCCATATGTTCGCCTTTTAAACTAGTTGTTAAAATAAATGTAAATAAACCGCATTTACCTCACCCTCACGTGGTCCAAACTTAGGGTTATAGATGAAAAAACTAAGCAAAGAAGGCGTGTACTGTTTCTCTTGCATTCCAGATGCCATTCTTGGGCTTATGAGATGATGATATAAAGTGGGAATAAAAGCAGATAATTAACACATCACGTCTGATTTCAAAATAATTCAGACCCCAGGTTTTTGATTTGAAAGAAAACTAAAAAAACAAACTGCTCATCAGAATTAGTGTGGTCTGTATCTGCGGTTCCCTCTTTTTTAATTGAGTTTGGTGTGCATGCCTTTAAACCGTACACAGAATCAACTTTATATGGATTGTTGTCAAAGGACATTTTCAAGAATAAACAGAAACCTTAGATAATGAAGGTGTACCTACTAAATCACTTAACTCGTTTTAGATTATATGTACAAACTGTAAAAGCTACAATGTAATGAATGTTCATGGCAATAATTTATTTTATATTATGGACAGAAGTTAAATTTAATGTATTTGTTAAAAGTATGTAATTTTAGGTTTAGGTTATGGTTATGAGAAAAGCAAATAAAATGTACTAAACTGCCTTCTTTTCTACTTTTAGCTGATGGAAAGCAGTTAGCTGATTTTTAGAATAGTGAAGAAGACAAACAAATAAACACTTATGCAAATGACATATATAACCAGAAACGTGAATTTGATAACTAAGATAAATAAACGAAAAAGGAACCAAAAGCATTTCACTTTCCATGAAAACAGTGAAATTAGCCTAATACTTACAAGCTAGCTGGTTAGCTACAGCATTAATCTGACTGTTTCGTGTCGCGTTTCAAAAGCGACAACTATTACAAAGACCGTTCAACCAATTGGTGCTTACCTGTTACAGCATGACAACAGAAATAAAGTGCTTGATTTGTTATCTCATGGGGAAAAACAGAGCTGAGATCAATGGAAAAGATGTACTTCCTGCTCTTGACAGTCGCCTGTGTGTTACAGTTGGATCCGATCGGGTAAATTTCATCCACAGTTCCGTTCCACTATTAGTCCTGTCACTCAGTATTTACCCCATGATTCAGAACGTATTACGTAGAAAGAAATTAAAAGCGCTTTAACTGATTTTTTTTTTTACAATCAATATATAATATTTAATATAGAGTATAAGATTATATAATTTATTATATTTTCATAACAATTTTCCTCAGAAATATCATATTTGAGGAATATCATATTGTTGGTTCACACAAATACCTTGCGTTATTACATTTTTCTTTATATTTGCCTTTTCCTTTTTTACAGGTTTTGTTTTAATGGGTGGATCTTAAGTTCAAACAAATAAATCGTATATACATTTAGCTATATATATATATATGTGTGTGTGTGTGTGTGTGTGTGTGTGTTTGTGTATTTGTATACATGTTTTTATATCCTGGTGGGGACCAATTGTCCCCACAAAGATAGGAAAACCAGAAATGTTGCCCTTGTGGGGACCTAAATTGAGGTCCCCATGGGCAAAGAAGCTAATAAATCACAAAGAATGAAGTTTTTTGAAAATCTAATAATGCAGAAATTTCCTGTAAGGGGAAGGTTTAGGTGTAGGGTTGGTGTAGGGCAATATAATATTTGGTCTGTACAGTATAAAAACCATTACACCTATGGAGAGTCCCCATTAGGATAGCTGACCTAACAAATGGTTTACCACATTACCATGTGGCCAGCATCATATGATGCTGTTTTTTCAGTTGTCAGTAAAATTTTGAATACACTGGAAGTATCCTCTTTATTTTTTTCAATATTTTGTCTACAATAACTTATTGTCCCAATTTAAACTGTATTTGTATTATTCAATTTCATAAATTTGAGATTAACCTGATAAATAACATGCTTGGTCAAACAAGGCCATTGAAATTATGAGTTAAAATGTTGAAACTGTGAATAAAACGCTGAAACTGCCAATCCTCTAGAGCTGAGTCTTAGTGCCGTTAAGATTGACCATTGTCATTATTGATTGATTCCACTAAAGATAATAAATTGTTTGCAAATTGCAGTAAATCATCATAATTCATAGTTGAACCTTCTTTGTATCCATTCTTTCCCTTGTAATATCAAAATGGTCTTCATGTTATATAAACTGAAACGAATAGTTAATCCATTTTTTTTTTTTTTTACTTCCTTATTATTTATGTCATATTTTTTGTACTTCGTTGTCGATGTGAAATGTCCACCCAACTGCAGAATGAGTATAGGATACTTTTAGCTATAATTTTTAATGCTGAATCAGTTTAATAACACACCAGCCCAGTGGTTACAGATATTGGCTTGAAATTGAAAGTTACTTACCCAATTCTAACATTGTTATATATTAATGACCTCTGGCTAAAAATATGGAGGATAAGCTTTGTAGTATAATTGCTGTATAAGCTCCCCCATAACATATTGGGCCATGCATACACAGTGGGATTATCTCAGTGGAGCTGATGCCATTAAGGCACATGTTTGCCCGGCTCATTTTGGTCTCTGGCTTCAGTGCAGAAAGGGGATAATCAGAAGCCAGGATTGATGCAGCATTTTCAATTCATTGTTCTAATGGGCTAAGCGGTAACCTGAGCGGGATATCCTTGCCATTCCGATTGAGAGGCCCTCTTCACTGAAACTTACACCTGCTCTCAGTGTCTGTACCTCTTGTGCCTACTTAGTCTGCTTTACATTTGAACTTCCTTGGTTTTAAGGATTTGGTTACACCTAGGATTTAAAGGTTTATATTTTGCAGTGAACTATGCTGTAGCTATTTATAGATTAGAAAAAAAAAAATGCTTGGTTGCATGGTTTAAGAACATCAGAACCAAATGAAATAACTTTTCTAAAAGCTACATGCTGCTATAGATCCACGCATTTGTGAAACATTACATATCCAATTTAATATGTCATGATATGTTCTCAAATGCTGCACTTATTATTATTTTCTGTGTAATTCCACTTCATAAGTTTGCTGAGAATATCAGGTGTTGATATATTGGTCACCATAACCACCATGTAAAGTAAGTCTAGTTCGGTTTTAAACTATTGAGGACTTTCTTGGAACATACTGCATACCGTAGCTTTTGAGCTAACAAAGACACACGGAGGCAGGATGCAGCTGAACTCAGCGGCCTCATTATTTTTTATCAGACTAGCACATCAGAACAGCGTGTGCACAAGAACCGTCCTTCTTAAAGGAGAACACTATTATAACCATGCATGTATACGTCGGTGCTGCGTTTATCGTGTTTGTCACTTTCCACTGCATGAGATGACTGTGTTTGCCCCCACAACCCTGTATATACTTCTAACAACAATCAATCATATAATAAGGTTGGCATTGTTGAAATGTTGGCTCATCTTCCAACTTCCTGAAATGCTATCAAAAATGACTTTACTTTGGCTGTTTGCACCCATTTTGTGGTAGTTATAAGTTTTGTTAGGTGAAGTACAGAAGTATAGTTTTGTTTGAATGTGAAGTATAAGCACATTGTCTTTGTTTTGTGCTTATGTGGAGTGCACAAGATGAAAAAATCTCAAAGCTAAGTATCAGACCGTGCAAAGAGTGTCAGAAGAAATAGTTCAAAGTTCATGCACAGTCACATGCAGGTGGATCACAGAATCCATAAGTATTTCTTATAATTGTGCACATGAACCTAAAGCACATTTAAAACACCAGTAAACCAGATGCATCAGTTTAGTGACTTTATTTTATTTTCCCTGAACAGTTTTGTCATTGGTCATTTGGGGTGAATGTGGAACAACAAAACAGACACATGAATTGAAAAGTCAAGTACATTTACTTTATCTGCCGATTCTTCTTTTTTGAAAAGAAATCAGGTGCATAAAGTCAAATGAAAGCTGAGGTTGCAGTGCTTATAGCCGAGGGCTCAAGGAGTTTTTCAGGATAAAACCATAGTCTGAAACTCTGTATGGAAAGAGGAATATCAGAATTTAAAATACAGTAAAAACAATTCAGACAAACAAACTGATATAACAGGGTTTTTCCAAAATAAAGCTTTGCTGTATCATTCTCACTTAAGTGTTTGAGCATGTGCTAAAAAAGATAGTTTTAGTCTGAACTTTCTTTGCAGTAATTTGCATGCTGCTTTTAGACTTTGTATTTTCCTAGTGCATGTGCATGACCGTTACTCAGGATTGAAATAATAATTTGAGGTGACTCTGATCTTTGATCCTCTTATGCAATGCAGCGATAGTTTTTTTTCCCACTAGAGTTTCCATGCGCTAAGACAGCTATTAAATCTTAACACATCTCTGAATAATGATCATAGAAATTACATAAAAGACAAGCAAAGGATATAAAGTGACATATTTAACAAAGTAAAAGTGCTAAACGCTGTTGCAAAAAAATATCTTCTGAAATCTGAACACTGTATAAAAAAAAATGATAGAACATGTAGATGCATAAAACACAATAAATAAGATAAGAAAAAACAGGCACAATTTTATTAGAAAACATTACCATCTACTCCAATCCGGCCGTCGCTATCATCATCTGCAGCTGTAAGGAGGCTCTTAATCTCCTTTTCTGTCAGGGTTCGTGCCCCCGGGAAAAATCGCTGGAGAAAGAACCTGATGCACACAAATCCATTGATGAGAAGATTGAAGTGCTGCACTGAACTGCGACTATCCAACTTAAAGCAGCTCTGCATTTTTAACTCTTTCTTCTCGGTTTAGAGCTTTCACATACAACTCATCAATCAAATATGATCTCTTTCACCTGTCCTGGCTAAAATGCAAGCTAAACCCTTCAAAGGACTGTTGTGAATGTCATCTCTCCAGCCCTGGGTTCTAGTTCTGTTCTAGTCATTACATAACGCAGATAAATCACAAGCAGCAGGGACAGAAAAACATAAGTCTGCGTGGATTACATTTGAAAAGGACTTAGTTTAAATGGAACTGCGGTATTATCAGGTAAGACACGGACCTCTACTGTAAAGCTTAAACATACGTAATTCTCTTAATGCACCGGATTGCATGTATGTCTATTACGAGCATTGTATTTTTAGCATTAGAAAGTGCTTTCTCTGATCACACTGTACAACAAAGCAACATATTGAAACCATAACAGCATTAGGAACTGTGCCTTGAGTAACTGGGTTTTAGAGCTTTGGCAAACACTGAAAACCCATTACATCATGAATTCAGTACCAGCCAAAACGACATACTTGAGCTCAGCCTCCTCAATAAATCCACTGTTATCCTCATCTATGATGCGGAAGACATCCTTCACTTCTTGGGGACTTTTCTGGCTCAGGCCACAAAGTTGGAAGAACTTTTTATAACAAAAGGAGTCTGGAGCTGTTGGAGGAAAAGCAAAACGAGAATGATTGTCATTGTTGTCTCAACATGAAACAATAAAAATTTGTCTCCACATTATTATTTAGTAATATTACAATTTTAATGACATACCTTGGCAGTCTTTGACAGCATTTTCAATGGCTTCAGCCGAGAGGATAGAAGTAAGTGACATTTTCAAACTGTTAAAGAAAAAAAGTTTTTTTTTTACTCTATTACTTGTAATATTCTAATTATATATTTTAATTTAATTATTATTTTTAGTTTAAAAATTAAACAAAAGTTAAAAATCCAAAAAATAAACACCAAAATTAAAGAAACAATACGATAATCCTTTTTTTAACATCATCACGCATGTGCTAAAATTAACACTGTTTATTCTAGTTTACGTTCTGTCACTCCTCTATTGCTGAAAATGAACGTTTCAAACTTTAAAACGAATTTAGTTAAAATCCAAAACACATGTTAGATAGTCGCGACCAACAATTCTAAAGTTTAGCAAATCCTATTGATGGGAAGCGGAAAGCAGCATCTGACCTGGGAAGATTTGTCCTCGCGCTGATCCAGAGTAGAGGTAAGGCTGTGTGATAGCGCCTCTCATCCACTGACAACTTATATATATGTACATGCTAATGGGATGGACAATGAGAGATGCTTGGGTTACCTGTGCGTGTATCAAATTCGTGTTGCAAGGCACGACTTGAATTTCGTGCCTAACTAATTATCCTTTACTATTTAAATGAGTCTCGGACCGAATGCACACACACACACACGCGCGCTCGCAGGTGCATGCACTGCTCTGTAATATTGTGCGAACTTGATTGAAACGAAGAACGCCGGCGTTTGTGTGTGCGTGTGTCTGTGTGTGTCATTCTGTTACAATAGTGCTGATGTGTAGATAGATAGATATATATATGCAAGGTTTCCTTTGGACCTAATATATATAGTATACAGTATATATGTGTGTAAACCTTGTCATTTTGTGAAAAAACCCCAAACCTGATAATATATGTAAACTGGATATTTTTAATAAAGAACAGCATTACACTTTTTACATTTAACTTGAGATACAATGTTATTTATTTAATAATGTGTGTGTGTGTGTGTCCATGTTTATGTGGTTTATGAGGACACAAATTAATGACATGGGTATGACATAGGTATTACAATTTGAAGGTGAATTATGAGGACATTACGGATGTCCCCGTAATTCAAAAGGCTTAAAAAACATACCAAATGGTGTTTTTTTTTTTTTTTTAAATCTAAAAATGCACATAGTTTTCTGGAAGGGGCAGGTTTAGGTGTAGGGTCAGTGTAGGGCAGGGCTGTCCAAACTCGGGAGTTCAGCTTCAACCCTAATTAAACACACCTGAAGCAGCTAATCAAGCTCTTACTATGTTAGAAACCTCCATGCAGGTGTGTTGAGCCAAGTTGGAGCTAAACTCTGCAGGACACCGGCCCTCCAGGACAGAGTTTGGACAGTCCTGGTGTAGGGTAATACCACAGACAGTATATACAGTATAAAAAAAAAAAAAGTTGTCATTTTGTGGACACATGTATTGCTTATGCATTTCTTTTGAACTGCTTTACCCCGGTTGTGTGAATCACCTTTGATCTGTTTCACAAGATTTGGTTAACATCATCATGTATTTTTTGGCCTGTAGCAGTTAATTCGTGTAAGCAGTTTATCGTGGCACCCAAACTCTGGAACAACCTGCCCTTGAACATAAGAATGGCACCTTCACTGTCAGCTTTTAAAACACGTCTTAAAACCCACTTTTATTCTATGGCCTTTGGCCTCAGTGAGACTTAGTTTCCTAATAACTCATTTATTTATAAATGTATTTTTTATTGTTTATTTTTATTATGAATGTTGATTGTTTTAGTTTCAATGTACAGCACTTTGTGTCAGCTGTGGTTGTTTTAAAGTGCTTTATAAATAAAGTTGATGATGATGATGATGATGATGATGAATTAATAACAATACTGTAAGATCCAGTATTTAATGTTGATGTACAAATTTTGCTGTTTAACATTTAAACACACTTGCTCAGATTCTTCCTGTATATGCTTTAGATAACTCAAGCTTTATATAGCTTTACATTTAATGAGATTCACTTTGTCTTAGTTTTAAATAAGTACTCAGGAGTCCAATCCACTTAGAAAGACACTGAGACTAATCATCTACTCCCGCAACTTGACACTTTTCTCTTAATTTGTCACTAATCTGACCGATATACGACAGAGTAATGATTGAGTTTTCTGCATCGTTTGCTGTTCAGGAAAACCAGTCAGTAATAAAAGTAAATAGTATTATGTACAGCAAAAATAATTGACAACTTGTAAAAATGTTTTTTTTTTTGTTTTGTTTTTTTAAGTGAGAACTAAATGGTTAAAACGATTACTTATGCATCCCTTAAAAAACTTAACAATTGTCAAAATCTGCTATGGATCATATAATAAAAGGTGCATTAAAGATTTTTTTTGTTTAGTGGGTGGGTGTTTTTTTTTAATAGAAGTAGTAGTAATCTACTGAAAACTGATGAAGAAATGGCACTGCCGAGTGCCTTTGGCCTGTCATGGAAAGGGAAAGACAAGACATTGGAGCCACCTAACCAACAAACCAATACACTCTAATGTCACTGAACTGACTGGTAGTGTTACTGTATAGTGATCTATCCATTTACAATCTCTAATTTGTTAGTACAGTACAGTCAACATGTCTTCTGCTGAGTCTGCAACTGACGTTAATGAAAGCAAATTAAAAATGAAAACATCCTAAATAAACAGCACTCTCTCAGATAAATAATAGGTTCTCGTTTAAATCAGTAACATATGCAAAAAACAAAAGGAGTTTATTTAGATGAGAGGCTGGTGCCAAATAAATTGCGGCACCAGACACCACCTAGTGGCGGCTACGTTTTACTTCAAGATACCTAATGACAGCACATTTTGGTTCACACTGAGTGCTTTCTAATTTATACACACGTTAATGTATCATAATATATTACAACGTAATATAAAACCAGTATGTAAATAACTGATTATTGCAACATCTGTGCTTTGTGTCCTTTGCTAGCCTACTATTGTTTCATTGAAATTTGCCCTTGGTTTTCTTTTACTTTATTTGTTTGTTTCAGTTTAGCTCTGTGTTTTCTTCACTTCATTGTTAGTTCTCATTGTTATTTTGGTTTCTATTTTGAGTTCTTTTGGTAAATAAACATTAGACCCTCCACCTCATCAATTGTGCACCTGATAATTTTTCAAAGATTTGTGTGATATATCTGAAGAGTAACACTAGATGTCAGTGTAGTTTTCAATGACAATTAAGAAGACTTGTTCTTTTTCTCCCCCAAAATCTACAGTCAACCATATTTTATAAAATGTGCCATTAGACCTACATGTCATTGTTTTTGTCACATTTTATAGTCTTTTCCCAGAGACATTTTCATGATCCTTTACCATCATTTATTTTAAGGTATTACAACTTTCTATAGAGTATTATTTACTAAGCCATACATAAATCTGTCTGATCCCTACAAAGGCATTGTTACTGCAATGTGCCCCTCTTAGAGTAAAAACTAGCTGAGCTATAATGTCAAAGTAATGCTTGCATTAAGAGGACAGAGACTCAAAAATGAAAAATAGTATTTATTTTCTCATTGTCCTTTCCCAAAAAGAGCATCAAAGATTTTACAGAAACCAACATGTATATCTACAGCGCAAAAGACCTTGTGACGTTGACAGTCATTGTGGACAGGGTGCAGCATGAGAGTGGACAGTTAGAATTGTGTATAAAAATCAGCCACCCCGATAAAAAAGTGGAGATCTCAGGCTTCAATACCGATTGTCAGCAAAAGTTGTTGGTCAGGTGACATTTATGCTTTGACCAGGGCAGCAAACTCTGTAAAATGAAGGAGAAAGAATTCATCAGAAGACAGTGTGGAGCAACCGGTTATTATATGCAGAATATTTCTATTGTATCAGTCATGAAATGTAATTGGTAGGCCTATATTCAAGCAAATTCCTCACCGTCAACTCCAATCTTGCCATCACCATCAGAGTCTCCAGCTTTCAGGAAGGCCTTTGTCTCTGCATCAGTGAGTGCCCTGGCGCCAGCAGAGAAATTCTGCAGGAACAGCCTGAGGAGCACAACGACCAATTAGTTTGGTTAGAGGTAGTTCATTTAAAATCTTTAAAATAGTATATCTTAATATGAAAATGTGTTTTAAGATCAGACTTACTTAAGCTCATCCTCCTCAATGAAGCCGCTCTTGTCCTGGTCAATGACAGCAAAGGCCTTCTTGATGTCATCAGGAGTCTTGGCAGACAGACCAACCTTGGCGAAGAAGGTCTTGTAGTTGAAGGAGTCAGCAGCTGGAAGGTAATTTCATCAAGATAGTGGCGATGAATTACTGCAAGAAGAACTTAAGCGTCTTGCAATACATGGTTGCTTGTCCACAGTTTCAAGCTCCGTACTGTAATGAATGATGTTAACACTGAGGTTGAGACCCTAAAATGAAAATTCTGTCACGATTTGCTCACCCTCGTGTTGTTCTAAATCCACGGGACTTTCTTTTCTCCGCGGAGCACAGAAGGAGATGTTAGGCAGAATGACAGTCTCAGTCACCATTTACTTTCATTGCATCGTAGTCCATACATGAAAGTGAATAGTGACTGAGGCTGTCAGTCCCTATAGCATTCTGCCTTTTGTGTTCCACGGAAAGAAGAAAGTCATGCAGGTTTGGAACGACATGAAAGTGATGTTCTCAGTTTAGCTTGTAGGGCAACGGGAGGGTCCAGAAACATGCAGGTTACCTTGGCAGGCCTGCAGGGCTGCAGTGATGTCAGCCTCAGTCAGAATACCAGCGAATGCCATGATTTGCCTAAAAAATGACAGAGGTTTAATTTGACTTGTGTGTGTGTGTATATATATATATATATATATACATATACAAATGATACATATATACAAATGATATATATATACAGTTTAATGTAATTACAAAAAACTCTCATAATACTCCATCAATGTAACAGATCATCAGAAATTCTGTGCTTCCATATGATTGGTAAAAGGCACATATTAATTGCATGTGTCTTTAACAACACAGAGTGTTATGATAAATCCCACCCTGTCCCGGCGTAATCAAACCGCCTAATAAAGAGCGATATCCCATAACACGTCCAAACTCCAAGACACAAATTATTCCCTCGTAATCCCAGGTGGCCGAAATTTAATAGTGCAACACATCCTCTCCGGATGAAGTCATATTGCCGTTGTTGTTTGTCGGTTTTCTTTCTTCCTTGCAAGTTTTTGTGAGCTCTTGTAGTTTCATCTGTGAAGACACTCACCTCTGGTTGTCTTTAGGGTTTGGGTTTGGATTCGCAGGGATGAAACTGGCTACTGCAGTGAGCACCAACTCTGTGGCTTCCACCTTATATACCACTACTCAACCGAAATATAAGGCATAATGTAATGGACACCTCATGACGGGCAGTTGGTTGAAAAACTTGTCCAGTAGTCAGGCTGTTCTATTTTTATGCACTTAAATGAAGATGCTTAAAAGGTACGTATGTATAAGTCCTTAATATCGCGTCGGCTAATAATATACGATGCTGATATGGATGAAAGCTTTCAGTAGTAGCTAGGCTATGTATCTGAAGATGAGCGGGAAGAGTTAAGGGAATTTTGTCTGAGAGAAACCGAGTTCGCTCTGCAGTTGTGTAATTGGAGCAAATATTGTGAAGCTTCAAGAGGAAGCGCGTGTATCACAAATGAATCCATCATACGTTTTTTTCAGTCGTTGCTTGTTTTCTTTGGAAATATAAGGTAAATGCAAACTTGCAGCGAGTGTTTTTGTGACATGAACATATAGGCTGCGCCAGTCAATGAATTCAGCTGCTTGTTGGTCCTTCTTTCTCTAACGTCTACAATGTGGATTTGAACTTCCCTTGACCACTGTTTGCCAGCGTAGCGTTTGATTTCATATAAATTCACCGAATTGACAGCTTTTGTGTAAAGTAGAAAAGTGCTACAATTGTATTCGCCTAAAATTGGACCTTGTTTAAAGAAAAACTTTTTATTGTTGATTGTTGATGAAAACATCGCTAAGACTAGACTTTCAATTTTTATTCTGCATGTGCATTTTTTGTATTTTCTAGCTTGCAAATCGTACATATATTACGAGGTGGCTAAATCGTACAAATTCGTACGATTTCCTTTAAATCGTACGTATTTTACGAGTCGCCAATTCGTATGAATTTGTACGAATGACCTAAACCTAACCCCGCCCCTTAACCTACCCGTCAGGGGGTTTTAGACAAATCGTACAAAATCGTAAGAATTAGCACGAATTTGGCTCCTCGTACGAATACCTACGAATTGATCGGGAGACTGTGTTGCATAAACCTAGCATATTATGTTTAATAAACCTGGTATATTATATTGCTGACTGTTTGATGCGCTGTTTTGTTCATCTTTTGTGGCTAGGTCGCTTTGGATAAAGTCATACAATGTATTCAAATGAAAACAAAACATGATTCTAAATAACAAATTCTCAAATATTAACCTGATGCTTAGCTACTGATTTGCACAATAAAGCTACTCTCAGATCATGTTCTAAAAATCTTAAGAGTAATAGGTTACCATCTCCAAGTCTCCCATTATAATGACAGGTGTATGTGGACAGCTATTCTTGGTTATAAAAAAATCATTGTTATAGTGGTTTATTGTGAAAAACATTTAGTAAAACATGATTTTTGACATTCTTTAAGTTATGAAATCATAATTAGCTATTTAAAAACAACAAATCCTTTACAAATAGATAGATTAAAGTGACTATATAGATTTATATAAAATAATAATGTAATAAGACTATCCTCTGGTTTCACAGACAAGAATGTAGCTCTGAGCTGTTTCAACTGGAAGAAACATGCAGTGACTGATCTTAAAATCAGGGCTGTCAAATGATTAAAAATTTTAATCAAATTAATCAGGATTTTCAGTGGATTAATCATGATTAATCACTATTTGCAACTACACCTGAATCCTAAC
>JAUMHQ010000069.1:6751377-6763941 GCA_032361165.1 Enteromius paludinosus
GCAGTTACTCCGAGGTTATTGTCCCACTTTCCAGACAAATAATTCGTCGCACTGCGCATGCGTGAAATGCGTTAAAATTAACGTAATTAAAGACAAAAAATAATTAACGTCGTTAACGCGTTATTTTTGACAGCCCTACTTAAAATATATCACCTTCTTTGTTTTTTTTTCTCAAGATAAGCATCAGTAATAATGTTGGCGGTTTTTTACCTAAGGAATGTTAATAAAAATGACTTTAATGTCTTAATTGAACTATGGCCTATAGTCCAGCCTAAGACCTGTTTGTAAACCATAATCATACATTTTTAAAATGTAATTATTATTATTGTTTTTTTATGTTTTTATTTGACAGAGCTTGTAAAAATTCAAGTATAACATTCCTTGGCTATGAGACATATTTTTTTTTGTTTCAGTAGTAAAGCAATTAGATAGAACTGTTGTTATACAGTAGTACACTCCAGAATTCAGACAGTACACTTCTCCTGCTTTGCTTTAGTCAGTGTGTGATATGCCTTTGGCATCAGAGTATAAAGTGACATGCTCACTCAGTCACTGAGCGCTGTAAGTGATGCCTGTGGCCTCCACAAGGCTCATTTGCTCACTTTCTGTTGATTGTGAGGGCATTAATGTAAGCATGTGTCCTCATAGTGAATACCTGTGTTGGACAGGGGTCATTACACGTTTATATTTAAAATCGCCTTATATCTCTGTGGTTTTAACTACATCTTATATATACTATGAAATCTTAACACTGTCCATGTGTAGATATTCCTGTTATTATAAGTAAATGTTTTAACACTTGAAATGTAAAAAAGATTTCATTCAGAAATGTGACCCTGGAGCACAAAATCAATCATAAGTAGCACGTGTATATTTGTAGCATCAGCCAAAAATATGTTATATGGGTGAAAAATGTAAAATGTTTATTTTATGCCAAAAATCATTAGGATATTAAGTAAAGATTAGGTTCCATGAAGATATTTAGTAAATTTACTACCATAAATAGGCTATATAAAAATGTAATTTCTGATTATTAATAGGCATTCCAATTAAATTCATTTGTGCAGCTTTAAAGGCAATTATTTTCTTAATGTTTAGATTTTTTTACACCCTCAAATTCTAGTTGTATCTCAGCCAAATATTGTTCTAATCATAATAAATCACAAATCAATGGAAAGCTAATTTATTCAGCTTAAATTGACCCTTTAGAAAAGTTGGCCCCTAATGACTTTGTTTTGTGGTCCAAATGTCAAAGTTAAGATTTTTGTACTCTCGTATGCAGAAAATAGAGGAAGATGCAAAGTATGTTTTAAATCGAATGTATTTTTATTTCCTTAAAGTGCAAAATAGATTGTAAATTTGCACACAAAAGGTTTTTTACAGAACAATACAATGCAATGAAACAACATTAATAATAAATAGCTTTTCAAGACATTGAACGTGCGTTCTTTGAAAGGAGGAGTTTGCAGGGCATTCATAAATAAATATAAAAAAGATGATATGTAAGCAGAGCTCTGGTTCCAAAGACAAGGGTCCATGAATGCTTAGGCCTTTACAAGCAAAGCAAACTCTGTTGAAAGACAGGGATAAAGAAAACAATTAAAGTCTTAATTTTAAAGGTATCTTCTATCCCAACATCATTTAATAATTTATATTCTACTACATAAGACATTATTACAAAACTAAACACTCATTGATGTTTTTCGTCAAGATTTATTGCTCTTTTATTAGGTCTGTTGCTTCTGCTAGTCGGTTTTCTGACCTGCTTTAAATATTAAAATAAATGTAGCTACAAAATAAAGATACAATATCTATAAAACATGATAAATTAAGTAATATTAGGACTTCTTGATCAAATATTAAAAAATGCTCCATAACAAATAGTTTTTAAGAATTCATACTTTAGCCATGTATTGTCTTGTTATGCTTTGTAGTGCTATAAAGTCAGAAATATGATAAATATGAGATTAAGTACCATCAACTCCAATTTTGCCATCACCATCGCTGTCACCAGCTGAGAGGAAGGCCTTGGTCTCAGCATCAGTCAGTGCCCTGGCACCAGCGGAGAAGTTCTGCAGGAACAGTCTGGAAACATTGAGGAGGGTGGAAAAGAATATTAAGAAAATTGCCTATTTAATATAATATAATATAATTGCTTTCATTGCTTTTGCTTCCATACTTCAGCTCATCCTCCTCAATGAAGCCACTCTTGTCCTGGTCAATGACAAAGAAGGCCTTCTTGATGTCATCGGGAGTCTTTGCGCTCAGACCAACCTTGGCAAAGAAGGACTTGTAGTTGAAGGAGTCAGCAGCTAGAATTACATCAAATAGAATCCATATTAAAAATCAGCAAATTAAAAAATAGTCTATCGTTTTTCTGTGGCAAGTTAAAGCAGGTTTGTCTTTCTTACCAGCGCAATCCTTAAGGGCTGCAGCCACATCCTCGTCCTTGAGAATTCCAGCAAATGCCATTTTGATTTATCTGGAAATTAGACGCAAACAAGATGATGATGCATTAAGTTCCTGACCACCACATTTGGACTAAATTACATTGTAACATGATTTCAAATCATTCTCAAACAATTCACCCATTACTTCTTTCTACAGTCGAAATAGGATTTTTAGCTCACATAAAAATAAAAACAGCGAAAAAAGTCATTTAAAAAGTTGACAACCATTGAAAAGCTCATCCAAAAAATAGAAAGTAGAGAAAGTATGGTCCTTGGTTTGGATCATCTCTGAAGAGATGTACTTTCGCATTTTTAGTCCTGCTGCAAGTCCATTCACATCCTTATTTTATTCCTCCATTTCTCGTTAATTATATTCCATGGTGATCAGAGAAATTCATCAACCCTTGGTGTATGATCCTCAAGGTGTTTCTGGTCAACTCACCTTTGCGCTGCGCTGGCAACTGTTCCAGAGATGTGTGATGACTGCTCTAGCACCCATGGGCCTGGCTTTTATACTTTTGTCTCTGGGGTTGTAACGGACACCGTTTGCTTAGGTTGGGTAATGTTTCAAACAAAAATGTGTCTACTAGTCATATAGCTCTATTTTTATCCTTTCGAAAAGGGGATGCTTTCAGTCCTTATGGGAAACATAGGTGGGACATCCTAGTGCACACTCTGCATATTGTAGCATGTGCAAGTGTTTGCATGAAAATGTGTGCAATGCATTTCTATCTAAAGTAATCTTATATTTGCCTTTGTACTCTGATAAAAATAAATCGATTTATTGAGGGGGTCAAACAGGATTCGCTTCAGAGTGAGTTACACAAGCTACTAC
The DNA here is from genome assembly GCA_032361165.1 of Enteromius paludinosus. Lineage (NCBI taxonomy): Eukaryota > Metazoa > Chordata > Actinopteri > Cypriniformes > Cyprinidae > Enteromius > Enteromius paludinosus. Next base: position 6,754,663 of record JAUMHQ010000069.1, read on the forward strand.
AGAATAAACAAAAATTCATATTTTATTCAGAGTTTATTCATTTTTTTTTTTTTATGAAGTTTAGTACAGCAAATAGGATTTTATAATACCATGACTTTGTTAATCCAATTAGGATTATTAACTGAAATGTATTATTCAATTAAATTTATCACTAGGTAAATGTGTAAGAATATTGTTTTATGTATTTTTTTTTTCTTGGGATTAAAGAGGAGGGGGGTGTCAACCCATTTACAGTCTGTGTTCCATATATAATCTATACATGCGGTAAGATGATGCTAAGCAGATTCTGGGACAGCTGGTGACTCAAGCAAGTGTAAATGTTTCTGAGTTTCAGATTACTGGTAAATATGATAAAAGACTGAAGCTTTTATCTCTAAAGGAGGCTATTTCACTCAATGCCTTAATAAATAGTCCTGCATGTATTCAACACTGTGATGACCAGTAAACAAAATATGAAAAAGTATGCAAAACAATACAAATGTTCTATTTCAGTAATGTAAGCAATGTTTTAGCTTTTTAAGCCAATAACTGCAACTCGTTAAAAAAACAAGATGTACACAATATAGATGCACAAATATTGTGGAATACATTTTATTTCGTGTTCCATTCTCTTGTAGAATTTCAACAACGTTCCAGTAAAACATAGGAGAAAAAGCATAATCCTGAAGACCCCAGTGGCAAAGCTCATCATTTTTCTTTGCCATATTTTGACAGTCACAGCTGGCCTCAGGAAGCATTAACGAGGGCTGAAAATTCTACAGGAAATGAGGAGATGAAGGTTAATCTCTTACATTTATGCATCACTTATCTATCAGAGTATTTTAGAGACCGACCTTCCCAGCCGATCTTCCCATCTCCATCAATGTCTCCAGCCACGAGGAAGGCCTTGGTTTCAGCTGGTGTTAGTACACGAGCTCCTTTAGAGAAGTTCTGCAGAAACAACCTAGAAAATGAGACAAAAACACAAAATAAAAAGTGAACATAAGACATGCACACAACTACTGGCATTTTGTGTATTAATTATCAATTGCATTGAAAATCAAGTCAGAGAACAACAGTATTTACAGTGTTAACATCTTGTTATTTATTGTACACTGTAATGCACCTTTTCCATCTTTTAAGATAAGCACTGATATTTTATGTCCATATAAAATATGTATTGGTTGCGTTATAACAGAATGATGACACAATCCCTTGCAGAATTGGAATTGCGTTTTTCAGTCACTCTATACATACGTAAAAAGAAAACATTACTCAACTGTAGCTCATCCTGTTCAATGAACCCACTCTTATCCTGGTCCAACATTTTAAAGACCTTCTCTATCTCAGGAGGAGACTTCTTTGACAAGCCTACTGCTGCGAAAAATGTCTTTGGGCTGAAAGAATCCTTCGCTGCAAGAGTCAAATGAAAAAAGAAACACTCACAATAGATATTCTGTCAAAATAATAAAAGAAAAACGCGCAGCATTCATTGGATCGTCATTCATACTTTACCTTTACATGCATTTATGGCAGTTGAAATATCAGAAGCAGCCAAAACATCTGTGATAGCCATTTCTCAATGGATCTGGGGAAAATCCGAGGCCTCTACTTAGTATCTTCGCTGATTATAACAGCAGAACTACATGATGTCAAAAACCACCAGTGTTTGTATGTCAGCTGCAGCTGTGTCCTTTGCACCACCTGACCTGTCCTGGACACAGAAGTATACATCCCATTGTAATTGTACTCGAGTATAGCACAATTGGATGAAACGAACAAACACAAACCTTATGATTTATAATAAATGTGATGTCTTGCTAAATGTCAGCAGGTTATATTTGGGTTCTGCTATTTCATTCACTTAAAGTGAGTATCTTTGTAAACATCCTGTTATTGCTTCGCTGTCGGTGTTGGACGTGTGCCTACACAATATGATTTAAAAGCAGAATAGCTGTGAAATAGATTCTGTACAGAAGTTTGCTCAGAACGAGTATGTCTATTCTGCTCACAGATCAAAGGCCGAAGGCTCGATCACAGTGTCGAAGCACAATGAGATAAAGTCCACCTGTTTTTGTGTTTACATGACTCTACCAATAGCTTTGTCTTTGCGCACGTGCTGATCTACAGCAGGAGGACTGTGTGCGGCTGTGACGTCAGCTTCACTTCCTCCGCAGCCTCTTTTCCTGAGGATGGACGTCTGCCTGCCTGTGTTGCTGCCAACCAGGGGCCAAAGCAATGACAAAAACATCCTTCCAGCCCACTACCTGCCCCTGTGGCCTTGTCCCGCTCCATGCTACCTCTTGTTTGCAGGAAGGCCATGTTTCCTGAGTGACAGGGATTTGTGGGGATGGGGGGCTGGACTTTTCATATTCTCAATAACAATGTTTGCTTTCTCTTTGTTTATATGTTACATCAGGTGCATTGAAGAGCGTCTGGAGTTTTGTGATATTACAAATGGTTTTAAACGGACAGAGAAGAGATTTGACCTGGTGAGTCGATTAGCAAATAGTAGAAAATGTTAAATATCTTGCTTTTTTTTAAACTATGTAAATGTGTATCTCATAACAAGCGCATGGTTTTTGCTGCTTTTGGACCAAAATAGTGCGTTGAAACCATAACGTAATGCTGCTTGTTTATTGGTGGTAAGTGTTTATTCCCTCTTTTATTGAATGGTCTTTTTAATAAAAAAAGGCTCAGAGAAAATGTTCAAAATTGTACATTTATGGGTACAACAGCACTTTGTATAACTTAAATCCCCTTAAAATGTGCTTTTTAGGTGTCTTTGTAACTTGTAACATTCAAATACTATAACCTGTGTTCGTGTTAATAAGGTATTGTACCTAAAAGTTAAGATTTTGCACTTTTTTCATTTTATTCATATAGTTTTTGTAGGAGTGTATGCTTTTGGGAAATGCTACTGAAAAAAATGAAACGTCCTGCAGTGTGATTTTGTATGCATTTTGACACACAGATATATTTGTCATATAAAGGATCGTTTAAAAATGAAGATCCTTTATGGTTCCATTATTATCGACTGCCTTTCAAAATGAAAAAGATATATTACTCAAAGTAGGATATCTAGAAAAAACAACAATGTTTCCCATTCACTTTCATGATATGCACAAAAAAAAAAGTATAAAAAATGTTCAAAATATCCTCTCTTTTATTTAATAAGTCCTACTGGTTTGGAAAAAAGGTAGTTAGTAAGGTGGTTAATGAAAACAGATATATCCTTTACAATAATGATGTATCCTTTCTATTTTACGCATCAATTACCCAAGTATTTGTTTTATTCCTGCGGTTATTTTCAATAGTACTTGTTAAATTTGTCAGGGGGTAGTTAAAAGAAATGATTAATAAGCTGATAAGTGAGCAATGTGTTGCAATTACTGTATTTAAATCATTACATGTCTGGAACACGCCCTGTTTTATTTTGAGACGCTTTTTTCCACGCCAAGGTTCTCAGTAACAGACTGAGATTTCTCACTAAGCCTCTCTTGATTGATTTACAGCTTGTTTGATGTATCTTGAATTGCTCTTGATCCGCCAATGGCATTGTCATCAGAGCATTAGACATACACAAAGAGTGACTCTGCGGATGGGAATACCTTTCAAATGCTGTCCCTAATTAAAGCTGATTGTGTCTTTCATAAACGAGGACACAGATTGCGCTTTTCCCCGTCTCTCGGGTTTAGTTGCATCTTTATCTATTTCCAGCTGACCAGCTGTGATGGAAGCATGCCGATGGGACTCTCAGATTTAGCCAAGACTGCCGCCTCAGTTTCAGTTCCCGCCCCTCCTCTTCCCTAGCATCAATCACTCAACACCAAGTGTGTGTGTGTGTAGGTTGGAATGTTTGTGTGTGCATGTATGGACACCCTGAGGTGACCTCGGCCCAGATCACATCATTAGCCGTAAATCTGAAGGCACCCACAAAACAAACACATTTAGAGCACATTTGGGCATTCTTCCTCGCCGTCTGATTTACACGCAGATCAAATGATCTCTTGCGCTAGCACCTGTCTCTCCTATCCCACGATTCCCCCTTCACGTGAGTAATGCGGCCACGGATCGCTCCACTTCCATGTCTGTGAAATACACCAAGGCGCTAATTGAGCAGCCTATCTTGCCAGGCTGCGAATTCCCCTTGTGCTGATCGTTGATAAACCTCTTGGGGGCCTGTAAAAGTGGCAAGGGGCCAGCGAAAGTCCTGGACCTGCGCAATGAGATTACCAAGACTTGGATCAGTTGTGTATATGCACTCATGTATCATGCCAAAGAGTTGGACACTTCACACTGTGCATGTCATGTACTCTTCATCCACCAAAGCCTGTGAGCAGTTGGTTTCATGCCGCTGAAAATTAGAAAAGCCCCCCCATTGACAGCAAGTCTAAATAACAAATTTATTCAACAATTCATCTCCTCCGCGTCACACTGGAGCCATTTTGGATGTGTATACAGCACTGCTGTTTACATTGTTGATGCTTTGATTTGAATGTAAACAACGTATCAGCGTACATACGTTGCATACAGTATGTTGTTTACCTTTGTGATACTCCCCAAAATGACACTAGGGTGACACGGAGGCGGCGAATTATCGAATTATTGTGCATAAAAGGTATGCTCGTAGCTTTGAAAAATTAGGATTGAGCCCCTGATGTCACATTAATTATTTCAACAATGTCCTTTCTACGTTTCTGGACACTGACCCAGTTGACTAAAAAGTAAAAAATATCTTTATTTCTGTACCGAAGATGAACTAAGGTCTTGCAGGTTTGGAATGACATGAGGGTGAGTAATTAATGACAGAATTTTTGGGTGAACTATTACTTCTAGCTTTGTCTGTATGGTCAGTGGTCCCAAGTATCTTTTGGATGGAAAAGCAGTTGGACGTGCAGCTGGAGCAGAGCATGCCAGTTGCATTACGACTCAGTGACTGTCCCTCTGCTTGTACAGTACCTTTGGGGTTTCCCTGAGCTGCCACAGGCCTGGCTCTAGTTTTATGAGATTGACAGTGTCTCTTGGATGGACTTCACACTTAGCAGAATGGCAGCGTACATCCATGACATTGGATACAAATGTGGGATCCCATTTTTATAGCATTTCATCCCGTAAATGTTTTTTTTCCTTTCTCTATTTTGAGATCGCATACATGTTCTCAGCCTGGTACAGATCTCATCTGGCAGTTTTAGTGCTCTGGTAAGTGAGATGTCTGCCAGACTCAAAACAGGTGACATTTTTCTTCGCATAAACTCTATCCTGTAAACACAGAGAAGAGGGGGAAATAAACCAGTAAAAAAAATAAACTAGTAAAACATACTAGTATTAGAGATTTGCAGATTTGTGATCCATCACTTTAGACTCAACATCAAAGATGAATCAAAGTTATGAAACTTTAATTAAAACATTATATCATGTACTTATCTGGGTTAACATGCTTCGTGAAAGTTATTAATGAAACTCACAACAAGATAAAGTAGTGAGATCCAGACGATTTTAAGGATTTCTGGGTGTCTTCCCAAGTAATTGGCGTTCTATTTATTTAGCAGATGTTTTATGTAATTACATTTCTTGGGCATGCATAATTTCTTTTGCATAAAAGCAGCTCATTATATGTACACACTGTAGTAGCCTTTCCAAATAAACTGATTTGTGGAATATCCAATCAAAAAAATATTTTCTCAGTATGTCCTTTCACCCACAGGAGCTGTACACTTGATCCATGACTGCAGAGCAAACGCAGGCAGACTGCCGAGCCTGACAGAGCTTTTTTTATTTTTAAATTATAGTGACACAGCATAGAGAAATCTCCTGAACATCCCTGCCCATATATGGTTACTATACAGGATTAGATGAAGAATATAAAGCCGACAACTGAGAATAGAGTGCGTTACATTTTCATACGTTCCCTGTAAAAATGAAAATAGCCATAGATATGTTTGCTAATCTAACTCTTTAGTTAAATATGAATATTAAAATCAGTTTATTAAAACTCTTCACTCATGTGAAAAGCTTTGGTCATCTCTAATATAATATTTCAGGCCATTTAATTCTCAAAATCACTCCAGATCCATGCACAATCTCTTTGGTTGGTAGCTAAACGGTAATAATCTGAAATATTTTTCTTTTTTCTCAATCCATGTCAAAATTAAATGGGCCACACGTGAAGACACTTTACCTCAGGATCCACCAGAGGGACCCTTGCTGCAAAATGTTTACAGCTTTGAATAGTAAGGTATATATATTTAATCTATTTTGTTTAAATGGCAAACAAATAACTTTCAAACTAGAGTTTTTGGAAAGGATTTGGAAAAATATTGTGTTTTTTTTTTATCTTGTTTGTAGTCATGTCACAGCAAGAGGACTGTAAATAGTTAAGAGTGGAGTTAGCCCTAACTGGCCTCCTTGTTGCGTCTCTGGCTTACAGCCAACTTCCTACCGCTCTAATTTAGACTGTTCAGTAGTTCACACCGAGTACCAAATCAACTCATCCTTAGATCAGGGTCACTACTGTTAACTAATACTAAAACTATAAAAAGCAATTCTTTCAAATAAAATAAGAAAAAAGAAAAACTAAAAGCTAAACATTTCTCATTTTTGTTTAGTTACTATAAACTATAATAAAAAATAACTATTTAAATAATAATATAATAACAGCAACAAAATACAATTACTTAAACTTAAAAATTACAATATTATATTGATTATACTATAACAATTCACTTTGTTGCCAAAGATTACAAATAGACAACTGGTTCACTGGAGATTTATACACGGTGTTTGCATAAACATTATTTACTATGAAATGATTGACATTGAATAGCACAATAAACATGTACACAAATCATTTACAATAAACTATTTTTATTTGAAACAAAATGTAAACAAAATTAAAAAAAAAAAGAAAAAACTTGTAACATTTATTATTAAATAAAAAAGGGAATTTAAAGTTTACATTCTGAGCTGAAATTATTCCATTCATTATTATGGTTATATAAATTCAAACGGCTTATGGTTTGAAATTTAATTGACAGGTTCCTGGGCTGATTTATAAACACATAAATTAATGATGCAATGTACGCCACCATTTTAATTTAAGCAGAAGGTGGTAATATATTTGTGTTTACAAATCCATCTTGAATTACTCACACTATTCAGGCCGTCTGTACACCAGAGCTGCTGTACGAGGCACTTCCCAACTTTTCCAAAAAAGGTTACGACAGCCAAGGCTGACGTTTCATTTTTGTCCCCTACCCAGAATGCAGTGGGGCAGCAGACGAATGCAGTTGCTGTTGTAGTGGGGCATGTAACTCTCCTCGCCACTGGCTCTGATTTGCATGCTCAGAATAAGCCCAAAGGCATCCAATTACACAGCTCTCATGGATTGTTTGGTGTCACTTATCATCTGTTTGAGGGATATGATGATTCTGCTCTTCATGTGTAAAAGGATAGCGTGCGGTTCTGGGCCCCTTTTTTGTGAAGTGTTACCACTCAATCGGTGGGAAGATCAACACAAACTCACTTAAAATAGTGAAACTCCTCCCTTTTTGGTAGCATGCTAGGCTTCGGGACCCCTAGAAGGTCTGTTGCCATAGTTTGGGTGAGCACATTCCCCTCGGTGATTTATGAAAAATGAAGGCTAAGACAGAGAAGTGCTATTTACTGAAAGTGAAACATAACCCCAGAGGATTTATCTGAGAACTTTTGACTACAGGTTTCTTGTGTCTGATCATTTCACTAACATCACAAAAAGCTGTATTGACATTTCAATGTATATAAAAATGAACAGCACCTGGGCATGACATACTGTAAGGATTTGGTTAAGCATTAATACCTCTGCTCCAGTTTCTCTGTCTCAGTGCTTTTAGCTGCTTGTTTTAATGGCTGTTAGGTCTTCGGTTTCAGAAGCTTGGAGCAAAACCCCGACAAGTGTACGAAATTCCTGAAGAAGAAACCCGAAGCTCCCTGTACTTTCTTGTCAGGCGTCTGATTGAACTACCAGCTGCATGTTCGCTCCTCCCCACGCTCAGGCCTGATGGGTATGTGTATATGCGTGCATCTGTTGCCAGCTGGGAACAATATCCTGATGCTGAATGAGTGTGTTGTGTAAAACTCCAGCATCAGTGATTTTGTTGCCAGAGGAGCACCTTGGACATCCTGTGCGTGTTTCCTCAAGCTTCCCTCATCCTCATTCACAGTCGGAAAGCGGTGCAACAAATCCCTCAGAACTGGTGGTATTAGGCTAAACATGTTTTATATCTGTATTATCTTAATGCTCCACTTTTATTGGTGCACAACAACGAACAAGTGGCTATTATGTTCTTGCAAAAATTAAAAACAGCTTAACACTATTTATAAACTGATATAACTGCAGAATATACATATATTTCGAAAAAACAACAGCTGTGCAATAAATGGTCATTTGGAGACTCCATTAGCATTTTTCAAAAGGTGTTATGATCACGATTGTCCACTGTGTGTCCTAAGTTCAATTTGAGGTTGTCTTTCTGGAAAGTGTCCAGCAGAGGGCACACAGACTTTACCTTCAGTGTTGCCAACTATTGGCCAACTTAGCAATTTTGTTGCTAGATTTAGCAACTTTTCATACTACCCTAGCAACCTTTTTTGTTCAAATAGCACCTAGCAACAAATTTAGCCATTTTTTAGCATCCATTTGGCAACTTTTAGCAATTTTCAACACACACATATCACATTCACGTTAAATTGCTAGCTCAAATTGTTTTTCATACATGTTAATTTACTAATATTTGTTAACATGTTTAATTGTTGGTCATTTAGGTAGCAATAAATTCCAATAGTGCTATGATTGTTGTCACTTTCACAGATGTGTTAATTTCACAAGTTAAGAAGAGTAAGTACACAAGCGGTGATTGTTTAAAAGAATGTAACTGTTCATTATAAGTGTTTGTAGTACTTTTACACTTTGACATCAAACTTTGTTTTTCATACAAATCTAAATGGACAAATTTCAAATAATGTTTTTGCTGAGATGGCCAGTCAGTTTGAGAAAACATTAATTATTTTGTATACTACATAAAGATGCAGTTTTGAGTTGCGATTACGCAATGACGTCACCACGCAAAGTAATATGTTAATAAGAACCTATTTATTGTGCATCTGGATGTAATGTTTTAATTAGTGCTGTCAAATGATTAATCATGATTAATCACATCCAAAATAAAAGTCTTTGTTTACATAGTATATTTGTTTATGCTGTGTTTGTTTATTATGTTTATATTAAAACACACACGTACAGTATGTATTTTGAAAGTATTT
>JAUMHQ010000069.1:6764041-6775807 GCA_032361165.1 Enteromius paludinosus
CAAATTAGTGCGTGGCGTCATCTGGCAACATTTAGCAACTTTTTGGGCAGGCTTTAGCTACTTTTCATTAGAAATAGCTGACAACACTGTTTACCTTGTTAATCTCCAGGGCCTTGTTTGTTTAGGTAACACGCAAAACTTCTACAATACGACTACAGTGAGTATAATTATTAGTCAAGTCGATATTCTAATCATACATTTTCCCAAGGACGTTTTAAAAGGTTCCTAACTACGTCTAAATTAGGCCTATCAAGTAAACGCTAATTGGTACAAGTGCAGAGGTGTAAAGGAGGCAGTTAATAGGTTGATAGTAAATTCTACATATTAACGGATTAATTGTGAAGCCACACTTTGTATAAAGTTTAGCAGTGATGACATTTTTCGGGCCATCCTGGCATTAAGCACCACGCTGGTTTCCTCGACAAAAAACAAAACAAACGTTTTTCCAAAAATCACAAGGGGGTATTGTTGATGTATTTAATGTTATAAATATATCGAGTGTTAACCACATACTTTATTTCAAGCATTTAGACAAAGAACCGTTCAAAAACGTTTTGCTTTAGGGCCAGTGAAACATTTACAGGACAGGTAGCCATTGTCGAATTCCATTTCCTGTGTAACGAACAAAAGAATGTAAAAAATTGCAGCCGTATTTTTCAACAGCTGGCACGTTCTAAAATATGATTATATTACATATAATTACAAAAGCAAAGTCACTATATTATTTCCAAGATGATAAAAGATGCTGCAGAAATGATTTATATCGCATACAATACGAGCTAGTGAAGCTAGGTGGTATACGTCTTAATTAAATTGAATTTCTTAGCTAATTAAGGGGCTTTATTTGTTAAGTAGTTGTTTCAACAAAGTTTACGAGTAAGTGGGTGGTTGCTGGTGTTTGTGTTTATTTACAGGGTGTGGAAAGGGCTGGGTGGAGGCTGGAAGAAGACTTGGGCACACACCTGTTGAACACAGAGGTGTTGAGCTAGCAGGTAAAGAAGCCGGGATTAGTTCTCTCCCTCAACTAAGACATTTCCTCTATGCATACAGATGGTGAGTGTGTGTGTGTGTGTGTGTGTGTGTTTCTTGACTGACTTCGTCACAGTACCTATTGAGTCAGCTCTCTGAGTCACCCGTTTCAAGGTTGCCTAGTGACAGCGGCAGGGAAATGTTTCCTATTGCGCATTCGCTGATGCTTGGTACCAATATTTATTCAAGCACTGCAGTAAGAGGGCCAGAGAAAATAATTGATGCATTTCACATGATTGCATGGATGTTCGGCCGGCCGTAAAAAATGTTTACCTGCGGATTCTGAACTTCCCTTGTTTTTCATGCTTGCTGAATCAACTTCCTAACAAAACTGGTATATGGTGGGATTCGGTTACTCGGAATCAGTGTTTCTGAAGCTTTCTTGACTTAAGCACCCCCCTAAGCTTGAGTCGTATCAAGCTGGACTTCATTCAGTTTTTTTATTAATAGTATTAAAATGACTCTTTATTCATAATGATAAATGTTCTTTCAAACATGAAGCTTTTCACCTCACAAAATGTTAATTTGTAGATTACTGTGATGCTTTTTAGAGTGTCGTTCTGACGGCACCCATTTACTGCAGAGGATCGATTGGTGAACAAGTGATGTAATGCTAAATTTCTAAATGTGTTCAGATGGAGAAACAAACTCATTTACATCTTGGATAGCCTGAAGGTGAGCAAATGTTCAAGCAAAATATAATTTTCCTTTATGATTGGGATTATTTGCGTAAGCGTTGTTTTCTCTCTGTTGTGCATTGAGGCATCATTTAGTGGCCTCGCATCTAAAATAAAGCACACATTAATTTGCCCTCATTGGTCTTTTCTAGAGGACATGATGCTCCTCCTACACTTCTCATATGAAAGATGTCATTATAAGTGAAAGTGAATATAACCTCATGCACCTCAGATATACATTTGAATGCTGATGTTTAAGTTAAAGACAAAATTGAAACCAGCCCACATATACAAGCCAAAAAAAAAAAAACTTTAGGAAAATGCTCTAAAGCCAGTTTGGTTCCAATAGTGTGTTGAATGACAGCTCATGAAGTGGTTTTTCAGGTTTCCTGTGAAAAGAAGTGTCATACCAAAAGATCTAGTGTTGCTAGATAAATATTTACTGCTACCAAGTAATGCACAGAGAGTAGTGTGTGACAATATTTCCTGTTATGACACCTTCCACTTTAAGACGAAAACAAATAAGCCTGACTCTAAAAAGCAGGTGGAGACACCTACTGAACATATTCATATAATCTGAAGCTCGGAAGCATCCCCTTACAGCTGCAGGATTAGTTAAGTGTTGGCCTGCTTTTTTTTTCTCAAAAGCAAAAAAATGACCAGTTTACCAGTTTTCAGTTCAATGGAAAGTTACTGTTACGTTATTACTTTCTAACTTTATCATTACTAGTAATTATCAGTGGTTATGTCTTTTTTTTTTAACAGAAATATGAGATGGGCTTGCATTTAAATAAATAAATAAATACAAATTATATATATATATATATATATATATATATATATACATTTATTTTGCATTAATAGTTTTATAAAAAAATTATTTTACTTTATTATTTTTTATATTATTAAACGTTTCTGATGAATCATTTACACAAACATTAAATAATAAAAAATCGTGTTAGATGTTTTCTGCGTGTGTATTATGAAGATGCATTTCCTTAGCATCTGTTCAAGCCATACTGATATAACAGGTTGTACTTTTACCCCTCTCGTCTGACCAGCTTTTGGGTCATGGAAAAACTGACTTGTCCCCCTCTTTCCTTTTTTATGATGGTGAGTGAGTCAGGCTTTAATGCACAAGTCCCTGGCTGCTGTTTTGTCCAGTCAGATCACAGATGATGACATAAGGGGCAGTATGACATCAATGAATGATGCATGAAAAATAACATCTATTTGCTCACATTACAGATCCGATTAATGAATTAAAAGTGTGTATAAGCACTAAAAAAATCATGTAGTTTTTTGAAAGCAAAACAGGGTGTTATTAGCGTAATGTCATCAGATTAAGCATGTCAGATCATTTTGGACTAGTACACACCAAAATTCTGTCATCATTTGCTCACCCTCATGTTGTTCCGAAATCAAATGAGACCAAAGATGCAGGATGAATGTTCACGCTGCTTTTTTGACCATGGTGACCAAGTCTTTGTCTTTTTTCTTCACCCCAAAAGACATACCACACAAATGATACGTTGCTTTTTGGTATGTTTGTAGGTTTACAGCAGTTTAAATTTCACATGGAAAAGAGCAACTTGAACATTCTGCAAAATATCTCATTTTGTGCTCCACAATAATAATAAAAAAATAATATGTATTTGGAAAGAAATTAGCGGGAATAAGAAATAAAACATTTTTGGATGAACCTATGTCTTAAATTAGTAGTTTTCATGTCTAACATCATCTGACCCTTCAAAGAAGCATTCGACCAGTGAAACGAATTACCTTTGACTTCATTCAAACACTGTTGTGTGTGAAGAAACATCAAGTGAGCAGAGCAGCAGAAAAAAAACTGTTTAAACAGTTATTTTTGCATTTAGCCTTGAAGGCAGCCAGCTGTGGGCTCTGGGCCTCGATTAAACCATGAAACATAATATTTGTTTACCAATCAAAATAGTTTGTGTACATGGTTCCTTATCACCTTATGTTCTCATCAAACAGCCAATTAAGCTTCAGACAACATTTTTATTTGTCTTTTACATCTCACAAGCTCCCATTCCCGGAATGTAGCGCTTAGCATGGGGTTGCTAATGAGTGACTTATTTACTCAAGGGAAATTTAAGCAGGCGTTTAAAGATACCTCCGCGTGGAGTATGCAAATTCAAAAGTTATCTTGAAATTCAACATGATGTTGAACAGTAAACTATAAAGGTGTGTTTATCAGTACTACCAAGTGCTGATAATCCAGACTACTACTGGAGTGAACACACTACGGGTGCATTTGCATGAGTGAATGTTGGTTACGTTTGTATCGTTTTTATGTCTGCACAACATGCAGCTTACAGGCAGATTGTTATCAGTGTAAGTGGTGTATACCGGAGGTTCCACGCTGAATAAACTGAGGGTTGGGATAGAAACTGTTTCCATAGTCTCAGCATTGAGACCGGAGCAGGGAGTCTTGCCTAGCCTGTGGCCAAAACGCTGCTTGACCAAGGCCATCAGCGATGTGGGGGAGGGAACATTGGAGCTGATAGCTGCTGTGAGTTAAACAGGTGTTAAGTGTGCTTGTTCCCAGAAACTATGTGAAAATGTCCTGTTTGTCCAACACCACGTTACTTGTGCCTTAATCTTATGTAAAATGTTGTGCATCCATCCCTTAGGCTACTCAAAATAATGTTAGCAGTTGTGCTTCATGCCACGCTGCAAAGAAAGCTCGAAACGCTTTCGATTTAAGAATAGAATAAGAGACTTTGGCTATTTTAACGCAGACACACTTAGAACAGGTTCGCCATATTCAGGTACAAAATAAACACGTCTGTGTTTGATCTGTCTGATACCGCAGTTTATAAAAAGGGTGGTTCTTTGCACACACACACACTTCTACAAATAAAGGATGCAGCCTGATCCTAGTGGAGAGGTTCGAACGGTTCCACAAGGGGCTTTTTATTTTCTTAACATTTTGTACTTTAGACAACCATGATTCTGGCGCTTTAAAACAGTGTCTCAAATTTAATTTCTGATTTTTTTATTTTAGATATATATTTAAATTGCATTGATCTTTCACAGCCCCATCAGTAAGACATGTAGACATACATTAGGCTCTTTAGATCACTGTAGTGTGTACTGTATGTGTGTATGCGTTTACACACACACACACAGTGATCTAAATAACCTGTCAAAAAGTAAATGAACACAGAAGTCAGAATGAGCTTTATTACCAAGTACGTTTACACACACAAGCAATTTGATGACAGGAGTGCAGACGAAAGTACGGATGGCGCAAACATACAGGGAAATATTAGGCATCAGAGAGATATAACAATAATTCAAGAAAACTGATAATTTAATAATGCACTACATGCATAGAAGTGTAACCAATTTTATTGTTTAAATGAATTTAAAATAAGTGTGAATAAAAATAAATACAAAAATACAGCCTAATAATCTTCAAAGAACATATAAGCTCAAGCTCTAAAAGGAGCTTAGATGATATGTGTGCAAGGCCCATTTGAAATGCAAAGGTGTAAGCAAATATTTCACTTGATAAAGTGCCATGGAAATAGTATAACTTAATCGTCTGCGTGAACTCACCACTGCCACGTCTGTATTTTTTTTTCTTTCTTTCCTGCAAAAATACTAGATAAACTTGTATTGATCAGAGGAAGGTCCCCACTAATGTTATGTGATTAGCACCAGCTTTAAAACAAAAGCAGTTAGAGAGCGCACTTCTTATACCACCTGCAGCAGCTGTATCGCAGACCCGCTATTATCATCATCTGAAAGCCTGAACAAAGTTTCAGATCGCTATTTCCGATGCTTGCGCCAGCTCATGGGTGACTCGAGACGAAACGGATCCCTCCTTTGATTGGCCACAAAAGCGCTACGTGGACATCGAGCAGCAACAGGTAGAGCGCGTGACCGTTATCATTTCATTCTGACTGCGGCTGTCAGGAGGACAACAGCGCTTCACGTCAACTCGTTATTGCTCCCCGCAAGCCTCTTAACGCGCTCACATCACCAGGAGTTTGGTGGACATTTATTTCGAGGTAAGCAAAACTTTTGTTTCCCGACTGCAGAGATGATTGACAGTTGAGGCAGAAGCGCCAACGTGTAGAAACAAGGCATTTTCTTTGTTTACTTGACTGTGACTGCGTCTGAGTCGTTATCAACAGTTTATTTCATTATCACTAGTGGATTTGTTTCAGTATTTTTGCACAGTTAAAAGTTTCAACCATTTTTAGCAGATAACAGTTAACTAGGGATTAATGAGATGCTACTGCAGTGAAACTAACTAGGGAAGGATATGACACATTGTCTCTAGAAGAACGTCTTGTATTCTAATCAGACAGTACAGGATGTTAAAACAAGGTGCATTTAATCCAGTATTATTTATTTAATTAAATAACATTATTTTCAGTATGTATTAAAGTTATTTGTGTAGATATATGTTACCCTGGACCACAAAATCAGTCACAAATGTCAATTTTTTGAAATTGAGATTTATACATTATCTGAAAGCTGGAATAATATTCTGTTAATACTGAGATGCATCTATTTGAAAATATGGAACCTGAGGGTGCAAAAAAAAATAATCGAAATATTGAGAAAATCACCTTAAAAGTTGTTAAGAAGTCCTTAGCAATGTATATTACTCATCCAAAATGCAGATTCTGGTATATTTATGGTAGGAAATATCTAAATAATTAACTAAATATCTTCATGATCTTTGATTAATATCTTAATGATTATTGGCAAATAAGAAAAATAAAAAAATTTTGAACCATACAATGTATTATTAGCTAATTCTACAAATATACCTGTGCTATTCACTATGGTTTTGTGGTTCAGGGTCACATATAATGTTATTTTGCATGTTAACTTGCTCCAGTCAAATGTAAATGATAATATCCTAGGGCCTACACCAGGGTGTGGGTGAGCCAATAATGAAGTCCAAAGGAAAGGGGTCAAAGCGGGGCAGACAGTCTTGGGCAGAGCAGGACGACCCAGACTTTACGCTGGAAACAGAGCCAGGTTCCAGCGAGCAGGAGGGTTCAGAGGTGTCCGTGAGGCTGGGAGGGACATGGAGAACACTGAGGGCCGAGAGGCACGGCGGTTCCCGCGTGGGCACACGTCGCAGGCGGCAGCACGGCAGCGCTAAGGAACGCAACGTCCGCAGGCTGGAGAGTAACGAGAGGGAAAGGCAGAGGATGCACAAACTCAACAACGCCTTCCAGGCCCTACGGGAGGCCATTCCTCATGTCAAAACAGACAAGAAACTTTCCAAGATTGAGACTCTCACGCTGGCAAAGAACTACATCAAGGCCTTAACCACAATCATCCTGGGCATGTCGAACTCCTGCCTGCCTCACACTGAGAGTGACATGGAGACTCATGCCACCAGGCTCCTGCAGTGCTATCAGCAGCATCTACAGGAGGAGGGAGAGGAGGATCTGTCCAACTACCTTAGCCACATTCACAGCTTCAACCAAGGCAGCTAACACCCACTGCCACAGACTCAAGAGTGCTGTGTAAATGCATGCGTGATGGAGAACACCAGCTCTGAAGACTAACAAATGGGTCCATATGAATAACCCTGAGTTTACAAGCTAAAGCTGGTTCCTTTATGTACAGAACACATCGATTATGTTGCTCACAAACGATGTGGTAGTTATTTGCCAGCATCATTCTATCTTAAAGTTACTAGCCACTAACTCTGTGGATTATTAAGGGACACACTTTTCTGGTCATTAATGTACTTCACCCAAAACATCACAAAAGAAGATGCTTTGCTCATATAGTGAAAGTCAATGGCGTCCAAAACAAAATCGTCTTTCTTTGTGTTCCATGAAATATGGTCATACAGTTTTGAAACGTCCTGAGGATGAATAAACAATAAAAAAAATCGAATGTTTGGGTGAACTATCCCTTTAACAGGGTAAGTATTTCATATTAAAAATGCAAAGTTTTGGAGCAGATTTCATATTTATTGAGATGACTCACACCATGCACATCAGCAGACACTGAGAGGAGTTTACAGTACTCAAATTATGACTTTTACCCTGTTACGTTTGATATATAATTCTTTTGTTTTTCTAGTGGTTTCTCTCATGCCTTCATAAAGGTCTTTATATGTACAGCAGCAACCATAAATAATGCCCTATAGGACTTCACACAATTAATGCAGTTTCACATTAGTACAATAAATATTCAACATTTTTACATCCACATGTACAATATGACTTAGCAGAGGAGGAATAAAACCTAACTATTCATCCTAAAGAAACCATTTGGAAAGATTTGTTATAAACACTTAATTTTTGAAATTTGTGCTGCCTTTAAATTAAATAAGACCACATATATCTACGTATAAATGAAATATGCGGATATCCTGAGAAATGTTTCACAACATTGTCTTCACATTTTCAAGTGCAAAACAAATATTGCACACTTTCATTAATGACAACCGGTTAAAGTGTTCGAACATGCACTACCATTCAAAACCTAAAGGTCAGTAAGAGTTTGATTTATTTATTTGATTGTTTTGTAGTATATTATGCTCATCACTGCTTTAATTTGATCAAAAATTCTGTCATACTCATTAAAATATGCTGATTTATTGCTGAATTAACAATTATTATCAATGTTGAAAAATTGTACTTCTGTAATGTAAGGTCAAAAGTACAGCATTTATTTTTGAAACCAAAATAAAATCTTTTACTGTCATTTCAGTCAATTTTTTAGATCCTTGCTGAATGAAGTATTAATTTCTTTAAAAAAAAAACGAAACAAAAAATCTTACTGACCCCAGATTTTGGAACAGTAGTGTATTTGTACAGTACCACTGTGCTGTCTCAGCTTTGAATAAAATCATAACCAATAACCCAATACAAGCAGATGATGAAAGTATTAAAGACTCTTTTATGCTTAAACCGATGTCTAGCGGCACTGCAGCCGAGCTGGAAAATTCCCAGAAGCAGTTTGTTGTTTGTGTGTGATGTTCAATATAAAATGCTTGTAGTTTACCTACAGTAGCTTACACTGTGACCTCTTGTATTGAATGCCCCTCAATTCAAACAATAAAAAAATACTAAAGCAAATGGCCACTCGTTATTTTACCAGAGTCTAATAAATAAGCTTTAAATTAAGATCCTCTAAACAAAAAAGCAATGACGAATGATGGTAGTGTTAAAAATTAGAGGGCATTACTGAAAGTGGCCTCGGTATCCATGAGAGCCCTCGAAAAGAGAAGACATCTTTCAAACTAACTATAAAATGTGACTTCAGCTGAGGTACAAACAAAACCACAGAGCCGTCTGCATGTGCGGACGCTTGATTTGTTAAGTGGTATTGAGTAATTCTGCTCTGAAGAAGAGAAGCTTCATGGCTACAGTAGAGACAGTTATGATAAAGATCTCAACCAAGACTAACAGCCCACTGGGTTTCCGTTCATCTCTGGCTGGTTACTGGTTAGCAGAGGACGTGTTGCCGTCTGGTTGTCCGTCAGGGATGGCATCAGGATGCGAGCTGTCTCCATGGCATTTCCTCTGACTGTTACATGATCCCATCCGCCCTGAAAGAAACACGCGATTCTTTATGTTCTACCCATTCTTCACAGTAAAATCAGTGAGTATAATTGCTCACCCCAATGCCATAGTCCCACGAGTGTCCTTTGGGTTCCATCGGCAGCACTCCGAGTCGACGACACACAGTACCACAGCTCAAACTGTGACTGCCCTGCACCTTATCTGCAATGATCCACACCTAATGAAAAAAACCCCACAAATCTAACGTTCAGCAGACAAGCAACCTGCAGGAGTTAGACTGCAAATAGTTACAAGGGAATGGTCTAGACCTGGTCCAGAGGTCCCACAGACACCTTGCGCACATTATTGGAGATGTGCTCCCATGATGAGCCCTGAGGGTAACTGGGGGTCACGCCTTGTCTGTACCACAGGTTACCTGCTCATACAAAACCATACATAAAACCATCTCTATAGTATATTTTGTTATTTTTAATATTTTACATATGACTTGTTTTCTTGCAATTGGGACATATAAAGTCAAAATTGCAAAAAAGTCAAAAGTCAAAAAGTCACAAAAACGTTTTATATTTTTTATTCAGTGGCAGAAACAGGCGTCTACACCATTGACTTCCATAGTAGGAAAAAAAAATACTATGGATGTCAATGGTGGGCCAAAACAACCCATTTACAAACTTTCTTTGTAAACAACAAAGAAATTCATACAGTTTTGATGACATACTTTCGTTTTTGGGTGAAATATTCCTTTACTGCAATACTGCAGTCACCAAGATACACAAACAGATCAGAGTACACATTTTTCCATTGATTAGTAACCCAATTTTTTTTTTTTTAAGTACCAAAGGCCACTGATGTATTAACACATTTTTATCAGTGTGATTTGTATAGGTGTACCACTTTCATCCACTGTGTATACAGACGTCCTGCCTACTGACACCTGTTTGAGCTTCTGTCCGGTTGGAGAGGGAATGTGATACCAGCAATCTCCTGTGAACAGATCAAATCTGCTGCAGAAATAGAGGCAATGCTGCAATAGCAGAATGACAGGCATGACTTGCATTCAAATCTAACGTAAGAAACAAGCATGTAGTGTTGTATTCTCATGGGGTGATACATGTACAGGCTTTGCGACAGAAGGTTAGTTCCTCACCTGCCGGGTTCTGGGCAGACACGGAGCCCCTGTAGAACGCAGAGCCATCTTTAGCGATGGCCCAAACCTGGTGGACGGCACCTATGGAAATCGACTTGAAAGGCTGATCAGTTCCAACATGTAACCAGGATGATCCCTGTGAGCAAGCCATGTTATCAGCCAGGGTTACATTATTTAGGGAAGACTCTCACAGTGATAATGCCCGAGTTGGAGAAGCATCTCTATGATATTTGCATGGCAACTACTCAATGCAATACATATTAGCCAACTTCTAAAGAAAAATAAGGAACTTGGCTCTTACTCCAGGAGTGAGTGAAGTAACACCCAAGCGGCACAAGACATCTCCTTTGTTGCTGATGGCCCATAACGGCACCTGTTCCACTGTGATCTTTGGTCCACAAGGCAGGATTGTGATGTCACTCAAAGGTATAGGTGGGACTTCCTGCCAGGGGCCAGTTGTCGTGAGTTTACACTTTCTAAGGTAGAAGAAGATTAGCTAGAATTATGATTACCAAACAACTATTTGAGTGATTGCAAACTCTGTTTGGTTACATCTTTTAATATCGTTTTCACTATTTACTACTAAGCTACTATTTGGAATTAGTCGCAACCAAAATTCAAGTTTATGTTTACATAATAATATGTATGTGTACTGTACATAACATATATATATATATAAAGACATATATATATAAAAAGTATAATATATATTTTTATTAGTACTGTGAAACAATTAATCATGATTAATCGCATACAAAATAAGTTTTTGTTTACATAATACATGTGTGTACAGTGTATATTTATTATTTTGTGTATATTTTACACACATACATATATAAATACACACATAAATTTAAGAAAAATATTTAACGTTTAAATATATTTATATATGATCTAAATTACATTAATGTAACATTACATTAATTTACACATGTAAATATTTTCTAAATATATGCTGCATGTTTGTGCATTTATAAATACATAAATATACACAACATACACACATATTATGTAAATAAAAACTTATTTTGGATGTGATTAAACAAATGTATGTGTGTACATATATATATATATATATATATACAGGTCCTTTTCAAAAAAGAAGCATATTGTGATAAAGTTCATTATTTTCTGTAATGTACTGATAAACATTATTCTTTCATATATTTTAGATTCCTTACACACAGCTGAAGTAGATCAAGACTTTTATTGTTTTAATATTGATGATTTTGGCTACAGCTCATGAAAACCCAAAATTCCTATCTCAAAAAATTAGCATATTTCATCCGACCAATAAAAGTCAACCTTCAAATAATTATGTTCAGTTATGCACTCAATACTTGGTCGGGAATCCTTTTGCAGAAATGACTGC
>JAUMHQ010000069.1:6789275-6801701 GCA_032361165.1 Enteromius paludinosus
TAAAACCGTTTTTGGGCATTTTTCCCCTTACCTAAGCTACATACCTTCTATGTACATATCAGAGAACAATTTAAAATTTTATCTCAATTCATTCTATGGCACCTTTAAATGTTATTTGTTAGGACACTTACGATTGCATTTTCATCATGACGCCGCGGAATTATTTGTAGCAAAATTCAATGCGGCTTTGAAAATGCATTCCGAGCTGACCACGCCCACGCCCACCCTCCATCAATTATTGCTCCAAGCGGAAGCGTGTTAGTTTAGATCATACGAAACATAGCGGCTGGAGATATAAAGTTGAGCGCGAAAAGAAAAATAGTGGTGTTTTAGAAGATGTGTACGCGTATATAGGTGACAGAACTAGATTAATACTGGAGTGTTTTGCAGAATTGTCAGCCTTAAAGGGATAGTTCACCCAAAAAAACAACAACATTTTTTTTTATAATAATAAAAAATCAATCTTCTAAAACACCACCATTTCTCTCTTCACGCTCCACTTCATATCTCCAGCCGCTATGTTTTAACGTTACATTTTCATTTTGCAACTTATACAGCATTCAAATTAGTATTCAATTTACATTGAATTAGAATTGCTGTTGTAAACGGGACATGTAAATAATATTATATCATTTTCATTTTGCACCAAATCTTGCACATGTGGGTTAATGGAAAATGTAAATTTAAATAAGAAATACATTGCCATTTTGAATATTGCTACACATATGCCGCCAAAGCTGTGGTGGCACCAATTTGCATAATACAGTATGAAAACCTTAATGATTACTATACTTAATTCCTTTATCAACACTTTACAAAATGCCATCATAACGGTACTTTAACTGAGAAAGAAAGTAGTAAGTTACTATGGCAGATACTATGGTATAAAGAATGGAGTTAACATGGTTGTATCCGTGTAAAATACCATGGTATTTTTTATACTTTTGCTCTTAGTGAAATTCGAAATGTTAAAAACGTTTCTATAGCATCTAATTCAGTAATGATCAATCGTAACTTATATATTTTGATACTGCGTGTTGTTGTCTTGTTTGCTAAAGCAGGTAATGCCTGATAGCACGCTAGCTAGCAATCACAGCAATTAAGAAGTAAATAACGTAACGTAGAATACTTGACAATAGCACATTATCTGCAAAAACTGGAATATGACTAGCATACAGTCAGAAGAGAAACATTTTGAAATGAATGACTGCAGTTGCGCACCTTCCGCAGTGACAGATGCATGTAACGTACATGACAGCATAAGGTAAATATCATGGCTGTTTATATATTCTCTGTATAACAGACAGTATCCAGCGTTACATACCGTATCTGTGTCAGGGTGTAAGCACTTAACTTATGTTGTCATTTTGAGATCATTCGGCTTTGCGAAATCTGCTTTTAATTTGCACGATGTTGACACCCCATAAATCCCAAACAGGAAGTAGCAAGATTGCTGCATTGGCAGTACTGGCACAGCAAGCGGCGCCAACAACTCGTTAAAAGATAATATGATGGCAAAGGTTGTTACTATGGTGCATTAAAAGAGTATACAAGATCTTCCCCTTTTAATACACAAATATTATACATTTGCTGTTATTGTTACTATTAACATCTCTGTCTATCCATCCATTCTGATTGGTCAGTTTATCTCGTGATAAAATCGAAATAGTAACAGATGACGGGAAACTTATTTGCACTGGAGCACGATCCATAGCATAATTACTTTTGTTGCCTAGCACCATTATATCCTCTGTCATATCTTCAACTGTAAGACTACAGATTTGCAGAAATAACAACATTTTAAAAATTCTGTCAGTATACTGTAGAATAAGTCTGTATCATCTTCATCATATCAGAAACAGGACAACCATTACTAAGAATAGCATTTTTTTTTTAGATAAAGTAGAAAAATAATAGTATCGAAAAAAACATTTCAAATAAACATATCTTTATTTCAGAGTAATGTGGTATGACAAAAAAATGGGGCAATGAATCAAAAATATCACAACACAAAAAGAAAGAAAAAGGTATGAAAGAAAAGACTGTATTCCCTACATGATAACATGCTAGCAAAGGCATAGCATGTACACACATTTACAAAACTTCATAAACAAAACAAAAAAAATCGCTATGTATTTACTTAGGACCCAAGGATTTCTCTTCCATAGTGAAGAATGCTCATGAGTTTGAGTTGATGCCCAGCTAAAGCCAATATTCAACTGTGTAGCTAGTATGAATGTTATCACCACACATTGCACTCATCTTTAACACGAGGAATAAACTATTCAACCAAGTGTCTTTACATCGTCTTCTTTTAAATGTGTAAAAGGTGTGAATAATAAGGAACATATAAGCATTTTAAAACAACAAAAGCATGATATTGTATAACAAAAACAGGCTAAAATAAATTCAACCAAAACACTTTGGCAACTGGCAAACCTCACACTACTTCACTGGATTTTGAAATGAAATATGAGCTGGTTATGCGATGCGTTTCTACTTGGGGGCTGCAATACTCCAACCTTAAAATATACATTTGGGTTTTTGGCTTACCTTTACAAGGCCCCAGACATAGAGGACCAATATGGTCAGAAAATAGCTATTCAAGAGCCTGTTTGGTGCTGTGCAATCTCTTGGAAACTCAAGTGTATGAATTCAGTTACAATTTAAAATAATTTAATTAAAGTCTAAAATTCTTATAAATAATGCCTCCTGGAAATCCTAATCTGCTGGTTTGCATTTTTAGAAACTTTAAGGATTAAAATGGATGTTGTAACAGAACCCTATCATTTGGTTCAATTGCCCCAACTGCAGTGCTTCAATATAGGCGAAACCTCTGAGACACAACTTCACATCAGGGCAGGGGCCGCGTGCAGTCTCATCATATGATTGGTGCAGATCTGTCATTTGTGACGGTGGGTCGTAGTTTGACTGTGGCAAATGGATTCCCACCCCTGATGAGAAAAACAGACACTGTGATTGTAGAGAATGAGTTAAATGCTAGTGCACTGTAGCAGTTCTGATAATTAATTCTGTTAAAAGATACTCACCCAAGGAACGGCGGCACTGAGTGACCATTTGGCAAAGATGCCTCCTGCCAACACAAGAATAAAACGTCATCACAAACCGTGCATCCATTTTTCTTAGAGCTTAAAGCAGAGTGGATTTCCCCCGTCAGACTGGTTCGATTAGGATGTCAACACATAATTCTGTCACTTCACCAGCCGACTAAGTACCTATGAACTCATATGCCTTAGGAATCTCGATTATCTAGAAACGCTTGCTTTCGTTGTGTAGAAAATCTAATCCTAACCACTTCAAGTGACTATGAGACGTATGAACAGTCAGGGAACATGCATGTTTCTTTATTAATAACAGAAGGGTGTTCTGGGAGTATTCTAGAAGTACAATTTGTTTAATATTTCATATCAAAAGAAGTAGGTCTCTCAAAAATGTGCAACTGTCATTATTTACTCACTTATTTCGTTCTAAATCGTTCCAAATTTTTCAAACTACAGTTCATATTGGCCACAGGCTATAAAACACCTAATGTTATCAAAAAACAAAGCTAACAAACAGAAAAAAAGTACCACATAGGACTCTCTTTTTTTCTGAACAATGCATCGATGACCAGAGGCTCAGTCTCAAGCTCTAAAAAAAAGAATCCAATACAAAACCAAACCAAAAATCCAGATAAAACACAAAAGCGAAACACAAAATGATGCACAGACCTCCTGTCATGACTCTACTGTCTTTTCAAAATAAAAGGCAAAAACAGCTAAAATAAATAAATAAATAAACTCCCAAAAACATACAAGCAAAACAAAAGTTATAAAAGCATATTTCTAAAACGGCCCGATCTTGCAGGCCCTTTCTTACAGAGCAGGCCACACAACCACGACTACTGCACTGCTCTTCTAGCCGGTCTTCCCTCGTGCACAATCAAACCTTTACAAATGATTCAAAACGCAGCAGCACGACAGGTCTTCAACGAGCCCAAAAGAGCCCATGTCACACCTCTCTTCATCTCCCTGCACTGGCTGACAAATTCAAGACACTGATGCTTGCATATGGAACAGCCACAGGCTCGGCGCCCGCTTACCTCCGCTCACTGCTACCAATCTACACTCCAGAAATCTGAGATCCGCCAGTGAGCGACGCCTCATTGTACCATCACAAAGAGGCACAAAATCTCTTTCCAGAACATTCTCTTACATTTTGTTCCTGGCTGGTGGAATGATCTTCCCATCGCTATCCGAAATGCCAACTCCCTTACTTTCAAATGACTGAAAACTATTTGACATCATTAAAAAAATCCTTTACCCTACTCTTTTTTTTTTTTCCTTTCTAGCCTGCACTTATTTGAACAATGCCTGTTATATGGTATTATGAGCACTTCCTAAGTCGTTTTGCCTCTTCAGGACTAATTGCTTGATGTCTTCCCCACCTGTAAGTCGCTTTGGATAAAATGAATAAATGTAAAAGTACACAATGTGACACCTCCCAGCTCCAAAAATGACTTTACAAGCCTCCATTTGTAGGTCATTGCATGGTTTAAGGAAAGAAACAGCAGACGATTCAAGTTTTTTATGTTCAACAGAAAAAGATTAAGTATGACATGACACTGAGATAATGACATAATGCCTTTTTTTAAAAGGCTGTAAAAAGGACGGATTCGGGTCATCAGACTCTCCACAACAGTCACCAGCCCATCATCACATGATCACGTTCAAGGCGAATTAGTTGTGACCAAAACACTTTCAATTAGATCTCAGTGCCCTGAGGCAGTACACATGGCTTGAGGTCAATCAGAAGAGGGAGCCAGATATTCACATTCAGTTTGACATCAGCTGATATAAGTAAAGCTCTAAATATCTCCATTCTCCTCTCACAATGTGAAAACCAGGTAGGGAGCATTTTTCAGATGTCTTTTTATTTTTCACAATGATAGTAATGCAGAGCATTCATTTACCCCTCCCTAGGCCCCCTGGCAAAGAACAAAGGTTACATTATTGCAGGTCTTAGAACGTATCCTTTTGTGGTTATTGCCACTTATGTGGATCTAATTTGTAAAATTCTAAAGTTGAAGAAATATAGCTGGGCTCAAGAGAGACTAGTGAAAATACTTTACGCCATTTTATATTACATAACACATACCTGCATTATTTTCTAATTGAATGAAATTGGTTACAAATTATATTAGAAGCAATAATCGGAGATATAGAATGTCAGAATGTCTTATTTCTTTGAAGTGCTTTTGCTTTAATGACAGCTGCATAAACAATGTTTGTGTAAAACCAGATGATCATGTTTTGAGCTTCAATGGAAGAACATCTACACCATCTATGTATATGATGAGGGTCCCAAACATTTTTTTTTATGATTAGTGACTTAAAAGCATTTATTTTTCATTTCACAAATCTGTAAATGTATATATATATATTTTGAAAGTCTCTAAAGCCCAAAAAGGCTGTTTTTATTTGTTATATGTAATATGTCGATTTGCTGCTCAAGAAACTTTTTTCGTTTCCATCCAAGTTAAATATTTTATAAAGCAACAGTATTGTATGCATCTTCAAACTGCACCATGTGTATTTTCTACATCTACCCTCTGTGCAGTAATAGAGGTTTCATGTTCCCTTTAGAAGGCAACCTGATCCGATCAGGGGACTCCCTTTCAGAAAACACCAATGACTTTGCCTACTATATATCAAACACAAAAGGATAAGAGGCCCAGATACTCCTCTCCGTCTCTCTCTTTACAGAACTTTGCACTTAGCTTTTCTATTCATCAGCACAGTGTGTTTACCATGTTCTGTGGAGAGGGGGTGGAGGGCTTGATGGGTCTGTCCCTGGATGAGTCACTGTAGTCAGGCGGGGGCAGCAACATGGGTTCCTCCACCTCCTCGTCTTCCTCCGGCTGCTCTGGATCAGTCACACTCGCGCTACGCAATGGGTTCTCAACTCTGCTGAACAAAATACATAAATTGATGTCTTACTGTTTAGTTAATGGACACATAAACAAAGTTAGTTTCAGCTCAAATACCACAATTTTTACTTAAATTCAAAGGAAAAGCAGTCTCACCTGTTGGCAATCACTGGCTCATTGTAAGCCCGACAATAAGATGAGGGAAACCAGCCCCGTCTGCAATTAAAAACAAAAAATACCCATCGTAATGTGCATGCAAAAAGAGATACTGGCACAATTTCCATATGTATTAAGGCTTTTTGATTTCAACTACTGTATGACTAATCGAAAACCCCTGTATTGGCACAAATGTAAAGTGAAACGCCATGTACCACAAAGAATACATTTGGTTTTGGTTGCTTAGGAACTGTCACACCGCCAGCTGCGCATAACTTTGAACCGAGCCTTCAAGAGTGCGTCAGTGCATTAAGATATTTTCACTTCTGCAAAAAAGTGGTGACAGCATAATTGATAGTAAGGGAAAATCTGTGGACCTTGGACCTCTAAAACGGCAGAGCTGCTCATTAAAATATGCAAAACAAACAAGTATAAGACCACACAAAGCACAGCCACTGATGCCTCCACAGCAGAAGCGTCACTTGACCTCTAGTTTGTGTGTTGCTATGGATGACTGATTAAATGCATGTTACTACAAAGAACAGATGCACCTATTAACTTGTTGTCAGCAAAAGGAATTGCAAAAATTGTCATTTTCTAAAAAGAACGACAATCAGTTTAAATCGCACCTAACCAAATCGACTGAAATTCAGCTTTACAGCAATGATGACCCGGTAAAACATGAACATAAATTTAGTTTCACATAAATGACATTATTATGTGCATCTGAACAATTTGGTTTTGATTTGGTTGAACTTAAACCATTCAATTCTTAAACTAAATAGCAGAAATGTTGATTTCACACAAGAACAAAATTCAATTCATGTGAAGTTTCATGCTAACCAACTCTTGTCTGAGGTGTACCCATGTTGGCAGCAGCATATTTGTTTCCTCTCACTGACGTACACAAGCACCTTTAGCATGTCTGACATGTGAAACATGTCTCACCAAATTCAGCAAATTAGCAGCAGAAATCTAATAAACAAAAACATGTAACAAGTCTTTCCAGCTCAGGAAAGCTGATGTTGCTAACGTTCCAGTCAGAGGGCAGCATGGACAAAAATAATATATGACTGAAAATTTGCAGTGCCCTTGTAAAATGTACTTTTTTCTGCACAACACAAGACAACATTTTGAAGAATGTTTCAACTGTTTTGTTCATATATTTTGTTAATGCTCCACAGAAGAAAGTCAGTCATACAGGTTTGGAACATCACGAGGGTAAGTAATGTAGCAATAACTTTCCTCTCTTTAAGGATAAACCAAGCAGTCCTATATAATAGTTCACTTACTGTCCAGTATGTTCTAGTTCTCCATACAGCCATCCATCCCTCTCCTCTTGAATAAGCAGTGTAATGATGTCTCCATCATCAAAGCTCAGCAGGGTCTGGTTATTCCCTGCCGTGTGGGGGAAGATAGTTTGAACCCTGGTCTTCTTCGCCATATCCATACCGCTAGACACAGACTCCGATCTAGACAAGCCGTTTCCGTCAAGGCTGTCTTGATCTGTAGATTGCAAAGTGCAATTTATGTGATATTGACTAAAGATATTTCGTGGCAGTAATCAGCTAGATTAGTAATCACAGCAATGTTTCAAGGAGCACCTCATCAAAACAAACACTAGTACGCTTGATTGTTGAGAGCAGAAGAAATGAAAGTCTGATTAGATCAAAGTATAAGCAGCCTTCAGCTTGCCTGAGTACAGCTCTGATGAAATGGGGCTTTTAGGAATGTCCTGGGAGAACATGCTGGCCAGTGGGCTTGTGTGGGCTTTCAGTGATGGGGCTGGCGGCGGAACAATTGAACCAGAATTGGTCTGAGGAGAAAAAAAAAGAAATTGACAAAGTCAGTGTGACGTTTAAAACAAAACTCAATCAGTTTGTGTTGGCTGGAATACACTACACGAACAGATTTTTGAAACACTAGACACTTGTAAATAGTAACAAAGGAAAACTGGGCATCATTCACTTTACCACTACCAGACTTTAAAGTTGTTCTAATCACAATAAACTCATGTAGAAACTTGCACTTTGTGGCTAGGATACGCACAAGAAATGAAAACAAATATGTTCTAAACTCGGCTGAAAATTTCAAACATGTTTGATATCCTCTGACTGGATAATCGAAGTCTGTGACCCTCTTACATTAACCTGTTTATTTGTGGAATCTGTCAGCTGTAATCTGACTTTCCTCAACTAGAATCAACTTGTTCTGTAAAATGACAGTGTATTTCAGGCTAATTGAAATTAATTTTATGTGGCTCAAACAAAAAAGTAGCATTTACACATACTCATATGTTAATGGTGGTACATTCTCTTCTGTGTGAGACTAACCCTGTCACTATGCTCCAATGTAGGCGAGAACTCTGGTATGACTGACATTGGAGTCCGCAGACCCTCAATCATGGATATCACTGTGTCGGGCACCCTGGTGGCATCGTTGCACTTATCTTGCCAGCTGGGCAGTGTGACGGTCAGCATCTCCTTGGCCTGCAAAAACAGTTCAAGTGAAGACAGACAAGGTTTATATATATATATATATATATATACACATACACACACATATATATAAATTCCTTTTATTTAGTAAGGATGCATTAAATTGAGGAAAAGTTACAGCAGAAGTAATGTTTCAAAAGTGTTTTATTTCAAATAAATGTTATTTTGAGGTTCCTATCAGGAAGTTCCATCATTGATAATAATCAGATATATTTCTAATCTTATATAATTATGTTTTATGTAATGTATCATGTAAAATTATACATTTAAAATAGTAAATGTCATACATTAAAACAATTATTTTTAATACTTCACAATATCAGAACTGTTGCTGCCACGACTAACAATATTGAATATTTATTGAATCTGAAAGCTGAATATTTTCAGTAGGTCACCTTGTCGTGGAAGGCTGTAAGCTGATAGGTGAATGCACAGTGTTTGTCCACTAGGAAGCAGAACCTCCTTTTCTCTTCCAGCAGAGCTTCCTTACATCCTTCTGCAATAAACTTCTGCATATCTGTCTGCCGGGATGAGATGGTCTCCACACACTAAAGATGATAATGATCATAAGACAAGACATATTCTTAAACCATTTTTGAGATGTCGAGACACAAACAAAACATCACATTCACCAAAATGAGACATTAATCATATTGTTATGAAGTCAACACCTCATGCTAACGCAGTCATTTTTGCAGTAACCTCTCTTTCCAGACTGAGGATTTATTACTTTTATAGAACAGAGCTGCTACCCAGCAGACCTGTGAAAATGACACCAGAAACAGATCTCTGTTCTTCTTCCCAGGATTCCCCTCGATATTACAGTTCTGTGTAAGTTGTCATAGTGACCATGAACATTGCTTGTTTCCTTGGAGTTGTTTCAGAATATTTTTTTTTTTTACTTTGCAGATCATGTCTGGACAAGAAAGACCTACACGAGTACTGTCTCCACCAGTGGTTTTAACAAAAGCAGTGCATTACGAACACAAATTATATGACTTCATGACTATATGAAATTAATATTTGGTGGATTTTGTCAAGGACACGACCTGACATGTTTTTCGGATGAGATTTCTAACTCGACTAAGATCAAATAAGCAGGTTTTCATATATGTACTTCAAAATGTTTTGACCTTTTTTGTCTTAATTTTATATAGGACAGAAGAAGGACAGACAGACAATCATGGAAGAGGAGAGAAGGCAATTTAACCAGGAAAGCATCTCTAGCCAAGACTAAAAATCAAGTTGCCCAAAAAAGCAACATCACCATATGTCAGAGCAGTTGGCATCATATGGCTTCAATCCAAAATGATTATTTTAAGTTTGATACTGTGTTTACAATGCCAATTTTAAAGTAATTTCAGGCTCATTGTGATTCGCAAAGCAAACACAAAATCACACAATGACTAAAAAGCACTTTATTCTGAATGTTTTCCTCAGTGCAAACAATTCACATGCTTTGTTAAACTCAGAACAAGACAACCCAAACACATTACATAAAAAGGCTTCCATTGCTATCTATTCAATGGAACAATGTGGAAGGAGGAACACAATGGTGACTGTTGAGCTATTAAAACTGACAATTAAAATCAACTTCAACCACTGCAAGTGTCAAATCGTATTTCTGATATTGAGCCACTAACGTAATTGCATAGAGCTGTTCCCAGAGCCAGTCCTTTGTGATGGCTTTCCTCGAGAACTTTTTATTTGCTTTTAGGATAACAGGTTTGGATTTACGAGCAATATAATGTCTGTCACAAATGTTACTTGAAATAAATTCCATCTTATGCCCTACAAAATAAATTACAGACTGTTAAACCTCAAATATAAATGTTGAAGTCACTGTTATGGTGTTTTTGTAAAAGTTGCTATATAAAAGGACTTCAAATGGTTGACTTATCAAGCATTTAAACATTTTTGTGGTCGTTGCATTCTTCATTGAAGTTTTTTTTTAACCCTATCTCATGAATAAATCTCATGATTTATCTCATCTCTATTCATTGAAAGACTTCTCTCTAGTGAGTCGCCTGCCTTCAGTTTAAGTGCAACCCACATCTCAAAATCCAATCGACAATCAATGCACGTAACCAAATCCCTGCTCACAGTATTCAAGTCTTCTATGTCCTATTCATACATCTTATTTTTTTGATAATCAGTTACAAAATATGAAAGAAAAGATCTGTTGCTACTTTTGTTTCTAGTGACTTTAAGCAACTTAGTGCACCTTTAAAATTCATGACTGATTTATTATTGAATTATCAACTAATATTAATCTAAAAACCCAGCTAAAATGACAGAAGGAAACACTGGCTCAAAAATAAGCCTTTTCTTCCAATTGCTCATTTTCTTCTGAGATGTAGGACCAGAAACTGATCAGCTTTGTAAGACTAGCAGACAAACAGATTTCATTAAGAAAACAGACACCTCACCTCATTTTCTTTGATCTCATACTTGGACGAATGCTTTCCTTGACTTTTTCTGCGCAGTCTCTTCAGGTCAGCCTGTGATTTTTCCAAAAAGTCTTGCTTCAATTTGTGTTCTGACTGGTATCTTTTGAAAGTGGCCTAGAAGGGTTGAAATACCACAAAGTTCATGAGATATCCGTGCTTGAACAGGTAAAGGTTCTTTGTTGACTCTTACATTCACTTACATTCATGTACTTGATATCCATATCTGTTTTCCTTTCCAGTTCAGTGATGAGCTCTCTGTGGAACCTCTTGAACTGTAGCGAAAAGGTTAACGGAGATAGATCACCACAGAGCGATAACAATCAATAACACTGAAATTGCATTTAGTTACCCCATAATTCCACAACAATGATAAAATTATGTAGAGAAGTCAAACAAAAGGGTTATCTTAGGTTATCTTATCAGCTTCAGCATACCTCAGATAATTCAGCACACGCACCACCATCTCAAACGCAAAATATTATTGTATGATTTATAATGTCAACGTTTACATTTCAGTTTCAGTTTCAAGATCAAGTAACTACAAAAATGCATGAAGTTACAAGTACACATACATTTCATGTCCTAACATTTTTCCCCAATAGTACTGCTTGCTATAGTTCTGCTCATAGGGTTTAAATATACATTGAATATGTTTATCATAAAAGTTGCATTTTATATTTTTAGCACTGCTCTAAAATGATGCTACTTTACATATTTATACACTACGCTTGGGGTCAGTCCTTTTTTTAAATTATGTTTTTAAAAATATTCCCTTATGCTCATTGAGGTGGCTTTTTTAAAAACTGAAATACAGTAAAAATAGTACTTTTGTTAACTGCATATTTACTCTATTTAAAACAACAGCTTTCTATTTAAAAGCGGTCATGAACTGAGAAATTCAAATTTTCAAAAAACATTTTTGACATGTAAGATTCATGGTTTTTTTTACATTTGGAGGTTAATGTATTATAAAAAAAACTTCCAAATTCTTTTACTTTCAATTTCTAGGTTTCAAATTTTTGCATCCTTGGCCCCACCCACCGGCACATTATTGAGATGACAAGTAGAGAACAGAGCTGCAGAATCAATGGACTAAAAATAAGTTAACATTACATTCCAACAGATCCTAAGTGGCTATTTATTACACTTCACACGCCATAATCAACATTTTTCACTAGTTAATTTCAGCAGTTGTAATTGTAAAAACAGGAAAAATATAAAAAAGTTCCAAATATAATAGTTATTTCTAGGGCTGTCAAAAATAACGCGTTAACGACGTTAATTATTTTTTTGTCGTTAATTACGTTAATTTTTTAAACACATTTCACGCATGCGCAGTGCGACGAATTATTTGTCTGGAAAGTGGGACAATAACCTCGGAGTAACTGCACTT
>JAUMHQ010000069.1:6801823-6812416 GCA_032361165.1 Enteromius paludinosus
TGTTATTTATCTTTTGGTATGCATTTCAGAAAAAAAAATGGTTAGGATTCAGGTGTAGTTGCAAATAGTGATTAATCTTGATTAATCCACTGAAAATCCTGATTAATTTGATTAAAAATGTTAATCATTTGACAGCCCTAGTTATTTCATATGCAAAGAACTTTACATTTAGTCTTTAGATAGAATACCTCTTTTAAACTAAGCTTTAAATAAGATGGCAAAATTTATTTCCAAATTACTATTCTCAATTAATAAAGTTTATTATTATTATTATTATTATCTTTTCTTTAAAACCTTATTGACCCCGATATAGTGTATACATTCAAAAAAGCATATTATTATGCTTAGACGTTATTGATACTTGAGAAGATAATAAATTATATGAAGAACCAAAAGTAGTGAAACTACATAGAATTATCCAGGAACAAACTAAATACCTTTTAACATCTACAGCTTCTTCTAGAATTACATGAGAATAATAGGAAAAACTTTAAACCATAATGCATACTTACAGTCTCCTCCAGTTCCAGTTGGACCTTCTTATGCACTTCTGAAATCTCCATTAAAACCACTCCTGAGAAGAAAAATGAAACATCATTGCTACATTACTTGTATTTATACATTTTTTTCTAGTTTTGCTTCCATCTTGACTGGAAAAACAGTTCAGAGTTGCCTTCGGAGAGGTATTGAGTTGAACTACTTTGTACACGACTCCCTTTTAACTACGTTTTTCATGCATTTCTCCTGCTCTTTTATGATCTGTGTCATTTCATCTAGTTGGGGCTCCATTAGTGCTGCTCATGAAAGCAAACAAGCAGAGGTGAGCTGTAGCATTATCACTCATCCAGCAGTTATAATAGCATCATTAGCATAGCAAGATCAGCAGAATGGGTCAGTAAATGCCATCTTTGAGCTGAGAGTGTCAGCGTCTGCCCTGTGTTTTCAAAACCCCTAAAGATGTTGCATGAAAGTGCACAACCTTACAAAGGTTACAGAGTATCCCCGTCAATGAATTATGGAAAGCCTAAATGGATTGTCAGTAGTGCATACAAATGCAGATGAAGCAGTATCAGTAAAATCAACGAAAAACTACCGAAAAACTAATGCAAATGAAATTTTACATAAAGCACAAAATTAATCCGAGCACAATATACCTTTTTTCTCTGCTTAATGAATCTCTTTGATTGGATCAGGAAAAAAACAAGGACCTCAACATTTCCATCTTGAATATCCCATTTCACAAATATATGAAATGCTAATTATGCTCAATGTTTATATCAGATGATTTACAGTAGTCATGTATGTTCTTTATCATTATCATATGCCAGTTTCAAATGCATTTAATTTTTGAAAACAGCATTGAATGAAGGAAAAAAATGTTCAAATATACCTGCCAGACACAGAACTAAAAATTAAATGTTTGTGTGTCACATTATCTTCTGTTTATATTATCTTTGAGATAAAATGTGAAAGAGTGACATTAAAGGTACTTTGGTAATACCGTCAACAGCTGAAAGCAGTTTGGCACTGTAAACACTTAAGCAATTTGATGCCATGAATTCCTAAGACAAGGAAGAGGGTTTCCTGGATGTGACAGGCGATGCTTTCAATGACAGAATAATATTACACAAGAGACCCGAGACCTGATTTCTCACAATAAAGCCATGCTACAACAACAAAAACTGAAATTACTGTGGGAATCACACTATTCCCATGACATGTCATGTAAGCACACCGACGTTTATTTGGATAATATAAAAAGTACAGTGCCCTCTCAGTGAAATGTGTTTTTTTTTCTTCTTTTTATAAAATTAAAATGCCTCAGGTATAAAAGAACAGGCTTGGGGATTTGCATGTCACTGTGATCTGTGAATGCCACATGCATGAGAAATCTTCTGACCTAACACAGACACCTACAAGGGGGGAAAAAATAAATTAAGTAATAAAGTAAATGTCTCCCCAAGTAAAACAGATTCACCATGATTTTTAAAAATGATAACACATATGGACAGAAAACAAATCAGCTAAACATTGTCCTAATTTGTAACACGTTAACCTTTCCCAACAACCTGTATGCACAAAGTAACATCAGCAGAAAAGAAAGTTGTTTTAAACTGGAATAGCAAATTTGAGCATTTTGCTTTAAAACTACAAGTTCAAGGATTTTTTTTTATTGATTAATATGCACTGATTATTTGACCACCATAACAGTTTTATGTATTAGTAAAATAAATTAGGTCAATTATGATTTTATGCTGGCTTAATATTAAACACATTTACTCATTCTACGAAAAATGCTACCTTTACAAATGCATGACCTGGTAATATTTGGGTCTTGTGCTTTTAAAATGAGATGGAAACTTACCCCATCTAGTTATAGATCTTATTACGAATGATTCATCTATGCTTGTGTTTCTTTCTTTTTTTCACTTGTAATTGGTTCAATTAACAACTGGTCAACTGAACAAAGACCAATAGTATGAAAGAAAAGATCTATCGCTACTTTTGTTACGACTTTAATGAACATCTACTTTATAGGCAACTGGTCGTGTTTGTTATCTTCTATTGTCAAAGTGCTTTCCTAGGGATACGATGAAAACTACTTAAACATCATTGAGTGAAAAAATTATATTAATTTAAAACTATACATAACAAGGACAGTAGGACAATTCTTTGAAAAAAATAAAAATAAAATCTAGACATTGATTTATTGCCTAAATGCTTGTTGAGAAGGCTGAAAGACTTTTTAAAACCAGTGTTTTAAAAAAAATAAAAAAAATAATTCACGTGTAAAGCATTTTACATGTGAATTATTATTATTATTTTTTTTTTTTGTTATCTGTGGGGCTGATAAACAGACACCAATTTCCACCCAAAAAAATTTTTCACTTTACATCATCAAGCGCCTAAACCAAACAATGCCTATGAAATTCACCATGTTCTTACCAACCACATTCTGGTTGATGTTTGTGCTGTAAGATATGTCCGTCATAAACAATTCCACCATAAGAAGTCAAACACCTTGACATTAAGGAACTTGTTTCGTTAAAACAACAAAAGTACACGTACATGTGAATGTGAATGCTCGTTGTCTTCATTTTAGAAGAGCGCATCAGTAAAGGAAAAAAGGGTGGTGACTAAACTGAGCACTTCTTACATTCCAGTCATACATCTCTGATTGAATGTTTAAAGTCCCTAGAGAAATCACTTTAAGAACTATGATTATTCATCATGTAGTATCATTTGATGAGACATTTGGCCCAGATATGCAGTCATATTAATTACTGCTAAATACTCAAATAGTGTTAACCAAAATGTATGTGTAACTATTCCAGAACTTTCTTTTCAGGTGTGTTAATGTTGACACAACGCTCACTTAATCAAGACTTTGTGTCAATCAAGTGTCACAAGCAATCATAAGCTATACATTCCTTATATGTGAAGCACACGCATTGTCATAATACTCTTAGAGGTCATTTATAAGAAAATTTGCTACAGCTTTGGAAAGACACAGCATAAGATGATGCATGGTCTTCTGACTAAACTATATGTGAATATCGATGGCAAGCACTTGCTCTGAACAATCAAACTGTGATGCTTTTCTCAATGGGACCAGAGGTGGAAAGATTTGTAGACAGTCTCACAGAGTCGCTGTTTACTTAGTGTGTTTGCTGGCGGTCTGTGCAAAACGTGTGAGAGAATCCACACTGTCTAGTGGTCATTTGAGCTGTCTGAAAGGGATTCCAGGAAAAACTAGGAACGATAAAACCAGTGAAGCTCAGTAAATCACAAAAGAACACTTCACTGGAAAGCAAAAGCTCTAATACAGTAAGTAAAAACTTTTTTCTAGGCAAATTAACAGATTAATGTGAAGACATAGCCATTCATTTTTGTATTTTTTCACACACACACAAAAAAGGTATCATTTTCTTTCACCGGATCTGCGGTGGCGAGTATGAAAAGTTGCCATGAAACAGATGGCAGTTTATAATCACAGTAAAGCACTGTCATTATGTCCAGACGATATGAATCAAACTGATGCTGAGTCACAAAAAGTCAACAAGAACCAAACCTGTCTGGGGCTTCAAGCTAATTTCTCTATTTGAGGAAATGAGGAAATAACTGGCACAGCATATTCCAAGACATGTTGAGTCCAATGAATCATCTGCTAGGAAATGTTAAGCGCACTCTGCACAAAGCACATCTAAATCAGCAAAGGCCAGATTAGGACCTCTGGGCAATGGTTAAGAGACTAATACTCACCCATCTCCCTAGAAACAGGCGATACAGCAGCATTTTCCCCAATCTTTGACACTGCATCGAAATATGTCTTTCCAGCAAAGGTCATTGCTATGAGAAAGTGAATAACTCATATTGATTAACAGGAACTGGTAACAGACCGCCTTTATTTCAGATATTTTGAGAGGAATATTGTTTTTTGGGGTTTGTTTGTCAGTCAGTTTTAGGTTTATTGAGCTTTTAATGAATATGTCATGCACAAATGTGGGGTTATGTGTATTTATTCTTATGTAAATGAACTGATGCGATTACCTGTCACTGCTTTCTCATAGCTCTTCCCCAGGTTAACCAGATTCCGCAGTCCTGGGTTAAACTGTTCCATCACATTCTGGAAAAGCAGGAAACAAAGCTCATTATTCAAAGTTGCAGGGAGAGCAGCTTACTGTTGCTGAATGAAACTGAAGAAACTTCAAAACGGACTCAGGTTAAAGTGCCTAGCCCAGGGAAGATATTTTGTACAATGCTTTAGTATTTGTCTTTACAATCATGTCAGTGACAGCCAATGTTGTTTAGGACCCCAACCATTTTTATCGTACAGACAACACATAAAACATTCTTCAAGGTTTGGAAATATGATAATGAGTAAATGATAACATAATTTAACATTTTGGGTGAACAGTTCCTGGTTCTACAGTTTATAAGTGCATGTATTTCCCCATTCTAAGTAAATCAGATTTTATTGTCCACACAATTTTTTTTTTCTAAAAATAGTTGTACAATAGCTAAAAATACCCTTGCTTAATCATTGACTTATAGTTATAATTATATTGCCTATGAGATCAAAGTCCTGCTTAAGTATAGTTCCCTCTGGGTCTCTATTGAAATGCCCTTCTGTAATGTAATTCTGGGCAGTTCCTCGGCTAATTCCCAAGAACACACCCTTGGCAAAACAATGAACAGTCAGGTATGCAATAACAGAAACAGTTCAGCACAAACTGGTTTCTGAACTCAACCCAGAAACCCAACTGAAGCACTTTAAAATGCACTCATGCCTCTATTGCACAACTTGCATTGTTGCATTGGCCTTAATGACAAAACGTCAGACTGCCATAAAATCACACCTGATTATTAAACAAACCAACGCAACTTTCACGAGGATGCTTGTACTGTGTCTTACAGCAGACGGTCAATAACAAATTCTATACATACAAACGCGGTTGGCTTAATCAATGACCAAGAAAATAAACGCAGTTTAAACCTACGTTACCTTGTATGTGCTCTCGGTGAGTTTGTTCACGTCCTCCGGGGTTCGAGACATTTTTGTAGGTAAGTATTCTCCAAACGTCCTTGGTAACAATGTGTTTGATTCAACTTTCCCCGTTCAAACCGTAAAGCTGTGTTTTCTTCCCACCTGTTAACGTGTGTGAAGCGGCAGAGAACAGAGCGCTCTAGCGCTCTCGAGAAGAACACGATACTGCACTGATGCACTGAAGGAGGAAACCTTTCCGCGCGACCTCAAGCCACACGTGGAAAGGTGGGATCCGTGACGTCACAGCTTTCTTTCCCATCTCTTTTTTTAATTTTCCCCTGCATTGTTATTTTTATTTATTTTTTGGCTTATCATTAGCTTACTATTCCGATTTTTCTGTAATGATAATTAATAACTCTTTATTTATATATTAGAGATATTTGGGCTAAACTTTGATTTTTTTGAAGTCTCGAATTTATGTTTTTTTAAACACATTTTTATTAGCTAATTCATTGTCAAAAGCAAAAAAGAAATAAAAGAGAAAAAAAAATATACAATATAATAAGTCAATTTAATTAACGTAGCCTACATGCGTTATCGGATTGATTAATACTGAAAATATTCCAAAATTAATTTTTCCATTTCTCTATTAGTAATTAAAGATCATTTTGTACACTTATGGACTAAAACTGGTACCCTAATAAGCTAATCAGAGTGATGTGTATATCGAAGATTGATATCAAAACCATGAGGTATAGTTCAGCTGATAAACATTTCACGCTTTACATTAGAGCGCCACTCTGTGACCGTTTTTTCCCCCTATAGAGTTAGTAAAATAAATTTTATTTATTTATTTATTTAATTAACTTCCTTAAACACAATGCAACAGTACAGGGATACAGTTTTCACAGCCTTCAAATTAGTGGAATTCTGGATAGTTTCCACATACAGTATTTATCCGAGTCAATTTTGAATAAAGAGAATAGAGGTTTGGAGCCAGTAAACTTTTGTTTATGAATGAAGAATTTAGCTAACAAAAGACATAAATTGATTATGTAGTATTTCCCTGTATTTTCTTTTGAATAGTCAAATAAACCAAAGGAAGGATCCTTAAAACACAAAGAAAAGTCACTTACAAAATCGAATTGTATAAACGCTGAAAAATCTGACCAAAACTGTGGGAGCATTGGCAAAACAAATGTATGAAATCATCTTCAGAAGAATGACAAAAACTGCAGCTTACTTCAATGTCTGATTTATATTTCTTAAGAAAGGCTTTAGTCGGGTAACATTTGTGAATCAGCTTAAATGTTATTTCCTTTATTTTATTGGTCAGCAGATGCTTATGAGGCAAAGACCATACTTCCTCCCAAGGAATATTCTCCACAATATTATTCCAATATGGTATTAGAAAGGAGTTAGTAAACTCCTACTGTAGCAAAAAGTGCGACTACTTGCACTAGTACACGTAATTTAAACGCTTGGGAATAATATGTAGAGACTGTTGCTTTCTCTAATATCTATCCAGAAGTCTGTCAAGAAATGAGCTTGTGAATTAGTCATGTTTCTGCATGAATTACATCACAGCACACATCATTATTCAGATGAGCATAAGGATTCAACACGTGGATATGATTTCAAGCCTTTACAAAACAGCGTGAAAGGCATAAAAGGCTCAACTCAGTCATCCTTTCACAAGTCACAAGCTGTCGTCTACACATTTAGAAATTGATTCTGAGTCCATATGTACGGGTATGTAGGCTACAGCTCTAATTAATAAACATATGTTTTGCTTTTTGTGACTAATCGTTCAGTCTTCAGTTTTTATATTCGTGTTAAATGTTTATATTTCAAGCTGCAAATTTATTTCCATCAGGATCCGGGGGGCTCTGGTTCACGCTTTTCTCTCATTGACTTCTTCTCTTGTTTTTGGGATACATGATGAGTTATCCCATCAGTTGTCTGGTAAGTTGCCTAGTCCTCTTTTGTGTTTTGACTTGGTTGGTTACTTGTTGGTTACGTTGTTTCTATTTCACTATAGGAAATGTCAAAGGAAAGATTATTTTTCGGCAAATGGAAGAGAATTCAACATACTTGCGGGATAGTGGGAAGTTGGCATCTTACATACCCACCGTGGTTACATTTGAGCACTTTGACCCGAGACATACCCTACGCTCTTTCACATACACATGGGACTTAGGCAATGGGTGATTGTTATGTGAATAAATGCATGAATTTCAATAAACTAAATGTTTATATTTAAAATGGTTTTCTTTACAGTTGGCATTGTTCTTATGTTTGTTTTTTAGGGAAGTGCTTAGAGGCCCAGAGCCTTTTGTGGAATGTCATTACACTTCAACCGGGAACTTCACATTTCAACTGAGCATTGAAGCCAATACACCCCAACATTCCAGAATGACTGGCCTGTACTCTTTAAATTTGACTGTGTTAGGTGGGTGAAGGTAGAATCATTATCTCTCTAGCTGACTCTTTATGGTACCAATGGTGTTAGCATGTCAAAGACTCTTTTGTTTTTTTATAGATGCCATAAAGACCATTGAATTGAGAGGACCTTTAATTTATAACGTCGACCAGAGCAGCAGTCTGTCCTTTCACGTTGGAGGAAGGTAAAAGTATTTCAAGAAAGTAAATTATTTTCATTCTCCATCAACAGACTTGACGCTTAATTATTTTTTCTATTGCATGTGATGTGTGCAGTCCACCGGTTTGTCTGTGCTGGAGAGTTTTGCCTGAATGCCACACGCCCAGTCCAGCTTCCTGCAATTCAGTCAGGCTCTACGGGAACATATTCAATCTGAACTACACCTTCAGATCAGTAGGAACGCACTGCTTAGACCTGAGTGTGAGAAACAATATCAGCAACCTCCAGACATCCTACAACGTCTATGTGCAGAGTAGCCGTAAGTATAATGCTTTATCTCAAACCATTTCTCTTTCTTCAGGCCTCCGGAAAAGCAACTTTGAAGTGTTTTCTGTTTAGCTCATAAATGATCATATTCTTTATGTTAAACTGGAACATGTAATGGCACAAAAATGAAAATGAACATTTCCATTAAAATCACTGCTTGCTTCAGTATTGTGCCTGAACACATTTAGCATTACTTTACAGCAACTGATTGTTCATTCAGCCTCAGTATAGCATTTTGACATTAATTAGGTTATTCTAAACCAGCATTAGTTATTTCATACAACAAACTAGTTCCAGTCATCAAATTTGATTGGTCAAGCAGCGTCCAACAGCATTGGGTCATTTCATGTGCATTTCTTTAGTGTCTCTTGTACTATATTTTTAGTGACTGGCTTAAATAAATAAGTGAGTCATTATATCATTATTCGACATATTTGTTCAAAATACTAATCTTACATGAACTAAGCAACACCAAGGTGCATTAACTTTAAACTCTGAGCAAACAAATAGACTCCAAATGCGTGTGTTGCCATACTTGTCAATCAAATGAATCTTTTTAAATTAGACCTATATGTGATTACGTGATACATCACCTTGCAAAATGTTTTCCAAAAATCTAAAAACTTTGTTAAGATTAATTTGTGCCCCCTAAATGACGAAATGCTCCTCCTTATGTATAGCAAAATAAATTCCACATCAAATATTAGGCTTGGTTAATGCAGTGCCATTTGCCACTAATCTGTTTGCTCTTTTTCTGTGTAATACATTCACTCTCTCATGTGTATACGCTTCCCTTCCAGATGTGAGTCTCATCTTCATTTTGCCCTCTGCAGCACTGATAGTTGCTTCTCTCATATTCATCTCTGTGACAGTGTGTCGTCCACGCCAGCAATCCCTCATGTCTAAGGCTCTGGTGAGTGATTCTGAAAAGAGAACAAGAACATCCAAATGCAAATGCTTTTAATTAAGTGTCACATACAGGTTTGTCCACTAGAGGTTGACATAGACCAGAAAGTAGGCTATTTAATGAAACAATCTTTGCTAAAGGGTTTTTGTTATCCTCTAAAATTG
Organism: Enteromius paludinosus; assembly: GCA_032361165.1. Classification (NCBI taxonomy): domain Eukaryota; kingdom Metazoa; phylum Chordata; class Actinopteri; order Cypriniformes; family Cyprinidae; genus Enteromius; species Enteromius paludinosus. The sequence continues at coordinate 6,811,312 of JAUMHQ010000069.1, forward strand.
TTATTTAAGCAGTGAGTCAGTTCTTTTGTGGTTGTAAAGGTGTATAACTCTACTCTTGAAAATAAGCCACGAGTTAAATACTTTATTAGAGGTGATTCAGTTATGAAACCATTCCTGTCCCCTAGTATTTTAATAGTGTTTTTATGACCTCTACTTTTTTTGTTACCTTTTATTACTTAATTTGCTGAAATAACTGTTGAAATCGTATATCTAAACTGAATATCAAGCCAAAGTGACTTATTGATATGGATAGACACAGAATTAAAGGAACAGTTCACCCAAAAATGAACATTTGCTGAACTTTTGCTCTCAGACCAGCCAGTATTAAAAATAGATTGGAACAGATTTTGAGCAATTTAGCATTAAATAACTATAGTGAAAAAGTGCCATTAGAAAAATTCAAACAGGTGATCTTAGCCAATAATCTACAATATGGCCCCATTTGACATCTTGTGAATTAAATAGACCATAGTTTTTGGCCAAAATATAAGGCCATAATCTATAATAATGTTTGCTCCAGTGGAAACTTTCCTCTCACATCAAAACATTGTGTATAGATTTGGACTGTTTTAGCTAATAAATAATGCTTGACTTGCAAATTTTCAAGATCTCTTCTGTTTCAGATGAGAGAACTTGTGAAAGCAGTATTTTAGAGGACAGCTTTTCAGTTACATTCCATATATCCCTTATTTATTTTAGTTCTGCTCAAAATTGTGCTCATTTTGGACTGATGTGTTTCCTTTCTAATTAAAGGCACTTAAGATTGACAGTTAAATATGGGACGATCATAGCAAAAAAGAAAATATTGTTGATGTGGAACAAAGAGTTTGTGCCTACATTTGAAATGTACAGAGCTCAGTAATGTATTGCATATGGAAAAAATGAGATACAGGATTGCGGGTAAACCAAAGAGATTCATTCAGATTTAGAAGTCCTTCCTTGAATATTTGGGAGCTGACCAATGATATTTTTTTTTTTCAAAATTGGTTCATTACTTTCTGAAATGTACTGATAAACATTAGACTTTTATATATTTTAGATTCATTACACACAACTGAAGACTTTTATTGTTTTAATATTGATGATTTTGGCATACAGCTCATGA
>JAUMHQ010000069.1:6812516-6823461 GCA_032361165.1 Enteromius paludinosus
GTTGTGTGTAATGAATCTAAAATATATGAAAGTCTAATGTTTATCAGTACATTACAGAAAATAATGAACTTTATCAATATGCTAATTTTTTGAGAAGGACCTGTATATATTTCCATAATTGGGTATTTATTGCTGTGGGAGTGTTTATTATTATATCTTATATATTATATCATATCTTGTCCTCAATTTATTCACATGTACTAGTTTTCCAATAAAGGTTTCTGTTTATGAAGGAAACAAGAAATGACAGGTCAGCACATCTCTCTTAAAACAGTGACAGTTTAAAGAGTAGTTTTAAGATTGTTGTATCAGATTATATATTATCTGATATAAGAGAATATGTATTTAAGTGTCCTTTCCAATTACAATAAATGTCCGTTTTCTCTTTTTGTGTGTTTACAGATGGCAGATGTGAATTATCTCTCCTTCACAGAAATCGAGCTGCGTGCTAAAGATGCATCTGTCACCTTACAGGACAAAACAAATGAAGCCCAGTCGCTTCTTCATCAGCCAGAGAATTCTTACTGATTCCCCCGGTCTACATTACATTAGTTAAAATCAATCTTTCATTAAATTCTTTTGTCATGTTGTCTTACCTATTTACAACTAAAACTAGAAAACACTAAGGCTCAACATCCTGTTAATCGACACATTACAAGAGCACTGAAAGCTTTTTGCTCAGCTGATTCACTCTTCTCTTTCAACGTGAATGCACTAATGCTTTCTCTGCTCTTTTTGTTTGGACTTGAGTGGGTTTCAAGGTTTGCTTCATGAGGGTTCCATTTGTTAATGCAAACCTCCTTGAGATCCTAATGGATGTTGACACGCGTGATGAATCTTTAAAAAGTATTAAAGTACACGAGGTTAGAGCGATTGCATGCAGTTCAACAAGCGTGCCTTGGAATATTGTTACAATTTTAAACCTGACCCAAATGTAAAAAGCGCACCGCTATGCAGAACGATCATATTTCTTTCCGAGTGATTATGAGCGAGAGCTTCATAGAGCTCTTTCTTCTGAAATGAATGAGCCTGACCTGTATTTTCCTGCTGTGATGATCAATGACATTTGCCATCTGTACTGTAAGGTACCAGGAAGACAAGAATTACAGCTCCACAAGGGACTGCAAAATACCTCTCTAGGTTAAAGGCTACAGATGAGCAATGCATCATACGTCTAGTAATAACTGTGCCCTTCAGCTCAAAAGTGGCTGAGGCATTATTCTTGCCCTTGGAAGTGTAGCAGAAGTCATATGTATGTGAAAGGACTTGAACTGATTCTTTACAAAAGTTTAGCAAAGATTTGTTTCCATGTTTTTTTTCCCCCCAGCTTAGAAACCAAAAATAATAAGTTTGGGGTCAAAAATATTTTTTTATGTTCTCTTTTGTTCACCAAAGCTGTATTTATTTAATCAAAATAAATTGCAGTAATATTGTGTAAAAATATTACAACTTAAAATAAGTGTTTTTTGTTTGTTATTTTAAAATGTCATTTATGACTGTGATCAAAGCTGAATGTTTTGCATAATTACTTCAGTGTCAGTGTTTAGTGTCACATGATCCTTCAGAAATCCTTAATATGCTGATTTGGGGTTCAAGAAGCATTTATTATTATTATTATTATTATCTAATAATATTTATTATTATTATTATTATTATTATTATTATTATTATTATTATCTAGATTTAAAACAGTTAAGTTCTTTCTTTTTGGATTATTTGATAATTAGAAAGATCAAAGATCATCATTTATCTGAAAAAATTTTTTGTGACATTATACACTATACCACTCAAAAGCCTGGAGTCAGTATAATATTTTGGAGAAATTATGGAAATTAATACTTTTATTTAGCAAGGATGCATTAATTGATCAGAAGTGATGATATGATGATTATTTCATATAAACATTGTTCTTTCCAATTTTCTGTTAATCAAAGAAACTAGAAATAAATCTGCTTAGCTGTTTTTAGCATAATAATAATAATAATAATAATACATGTTTTGAGCAGCAAATCAGAATATTAGAATTATTTCTGAAGCATCATGTGACTGGGGTAATAATTCAATTTTAAAATATATTCAAGTAGAAAGCAGTTATTTTAAATAATAAAAATATATTTAATTATACATTTAATCATATTTACTGCTTTTGCTGTATTTTGTTTCAAATAAATGCAGGCTTAACGAGCAGAAGATAATTCTTTTTAAAAAACCACTGAAGGTCTTACTGTTCAAAAACTACTGTATAAATCTTTAGTAACATAAATGTCTTTAATGTTGAGCTCTTGATAAGTGTAATACATTTAATGCGATTTCACTTTATTTTGATGGTCCCTTTAAAGCATTCCGTTGATTATTGCACCTACATATCAACTAACTCTCAATAGAGTGCTAGCAGAGTATTAGTAGACTGGTAGGGTTAGAGTTAGAATAGGTTGATAGGTACTTGCAAAGTTATTATAGAGTGTCCATCCCAATAAAGGGTTAGCAGATATTAATTAGAGTGTGTACTAATATTCTAATGAGAGTTAGTTGACATGTAGGTGCAAAGTTACTTATTGTCAACAGATTGTTCAAAAGGGACCATCAAAATAAAGTGTTACCCTAAATCCCAATGCATTCATTCCACTAAAAGTACTTTTGAACTATACTTTAAATATTTGCGTTGCTTATATTTTATTATATTTATTATACAACTACAAACTTATTGGTGACACAGTTTAGTGATCAGTTCTCGCTGACTGCTTATTAGCATGCATATTAATATGATATTGGCTGTTTATCAGTACTAATAAAGCACACCTTAATCCCTTATTCTGAAATAAGACCCCATACCTGAATATCTACCTTTCTAACTATTATTAAGCATTATCTTTCAGCATTATCAATAAGCATAATCTTCCTTATTCAGATTAACTCTGCTTTCTGGACTTCACAAATCCTTCAGTAATTCAATCCGATATCTACTTGTGAATGTGTGTGACTGAAATGCATTTGGCAGAGCATGAGTAAACAAAATTCTTTAAAGTGTTAATCATCTCAAGGATGTGAGCCGTGAGGAAGCTGGAGATTTTCTCCCCCTGTAGGTGAAGGTCACAGAGATGCAGCTGTTTTCCCAAATTTCCAAACTGAATACTGTACGTGCCATCAGCTTTTTATCGTCATTTTCACCTCTCTAAAGGTCATTTTCTTTTTTTTTAAATAGTTTGTTTGTGCAGTCTTGGGAAATGTCCCTCTGTGACACAAGCTTTGGCTTGGGACTGATCTCATCCCCTTAAGACAGGCTAATGCCCGCAGAGCCACCTGTCCATCAGAGCAGTGTGATTACATGCTCTCCTTCCATTTTTTGACCTCAACCACATTTATACCTGCAGAGGTGACTGAAGAGGTAGAAACACTTCTACTTCATTACAGTGCTTTCTACATTGCAGTACATTTTGGTAGATTTGGAGACAAAAAAAACCCCACAGCAAGCTCAATGAACAATGTCTGCTGTAAAGAAAATTGCTTTCTATTACTATATGTATTATTTTATTTATTGGTGCTAAGAAAGCACTCTAAATCACAAAGGGAAATATATCAGCAGAAAAAAAAATGAAGACTAATAAAAAGACTTCTAAGCAAACTTTATTTTTTCATTGGCAATCACAGGTTAGCAGTGTCAAGCAATCCCTGAATTATTGGCACGGTAAACAAAAAAAAAAGGCTTTTAAACAATATATGGGTATCGTGACATTCCATAACAAACAAAACAACACTAGATTAAATATCTGAAAAATGTTTCATTTTTAAAAACAGGGTATAAAAATATGATAACATATTTTAAGAAACAGACCTTGCAACATAATTCACACAACACAGTTCTTCAAAATATCTGACAGTGTTAAAGCATTCAAAATCTTCAATGGGCAATTCATTCAGTGTAAACAGAGATGGACTTTAGACTTTAAATAAATATCTATTTATAACAATCTCTGAAAGATTTTAAAAAGAAAGATTTATGGGAATTTAACCACATTACGAGCTCATTAATGTGATTTCCCTCACCAAAGTCTAAATTTTAGACTTACAAAGGTGTTCCTCTTATATGATGTATGACCTTGTTCTTAAATAAAAACTGCTTTGTAATGAAATATTAGCATGTTACATTAGGCTCTTTAAGACCACAGGGTAACAATGCACACTCAAATTCATGAGTACACTTTTAATACTAACAAAAGTAAACTTTTGCTGCATTCATGCGACGCTGTAATAATCATTTCTAGATGACAACTCAGGATGTTCATGTCCTCGGACTTTATGAGTTTCTCTAGCAACAATTAACACCAAAATTAATCTGTGTAATTTACAAAAGGTAATGCAAATGATTTATTAATAATCTTATAGTTTATTCAGAAGGGCATTAGAAAGTTAATCTGTGCTAGCTACATTAAAATTATTTTTATTTACAGATTATTTAAATTATTAAATAATTAACAGCAGATGCTTAGGAAATAACTATCTAACTACATTTTGCTTCTGAGGCTGCTGCCATTTTTAGTGTTTCCAATTGACAATGAGTCAATTCTAATGAGTTCTATAAGGACATGAACACTTTTTATAAATCTCATAATTGTGGTGATTCCAACATGCTTTATTCCAACAGGATGTGCCAAGCATGTGCCTGTGTGATTTTGTGCTGACGTGGTAATGTACCATGGAGTATAATGCAAATACACTGTAAATAAATGATAAGTGATTTATCAGAGTATTTATCAGAGTACCACGGTTGTACCAACTGATACAGTATGTTTTGTAATGGCAATTTCCTTTAGCCACAAATGTCAACTGAATATATCAACTGAAATGTAACATTTACCTGCTTTTTGTAATCTATCTGAAAATATTTCAATATATCATTGATGTACTTGATGTTTTTTAGAACTATTTGCTACTTTTTGTTAAAGGGATAGGTCATCCCCAGATGAAATTTCCCCCAGGATTTACTCATCCTCAATCCTTAAGGTGTATATAACTTTCGTCTTTCAGACAAAAAATCTGATTGAGCTTCACACACACCTAAGATGGCATGAGGGTGAATTCATTATTGGGTAATTAAAATGTTTGTGTGAACCATCCCTTTAATATGTTCACTAATATCCGCAAACGCCTTTAATTGTCAAATAGCCGATCTTCGCATAGCTCCAGCGGCCACTTTGATGCTCCACCAAACACCTCGATGTTGCTGTCTGTCCAGGCCACCACATTCCCTGGCATGTAGGATGAGCAGTTTGACATCGCAATGATATCCGTAGAGCGCAGGACCCGATCCCAGATGTTAAAGTGGCTCAGTTCCCCCACAAAGGCCTGGGTGGCATCAAAGCGCCCCCCTACTACATCCTGTTGAGGCCATAAACGACAGGCCTCGTTAAGACAACAACAATAACCTCTTTTATTCTCTCTTAGAGGATGTGCAAGCTAACTCTACGACATTGTTTACTGCCTGAGGTCAAGTTTTTTTTAAAGTGTAAAGTTCATGAGTCAGTAACAATGTTGTGCGGGGATGGCATAAAATTACCGATACAGTGTGACTGTGCACTATGAGGTCTGGGAACGGGGCAAAAAAGGCTGTATCAGCTCTGCTTATGTTCTCACCTGCTCTTGGCCCAGGATGAGGACTCCTCCCTGCTTGATAGGGTGCCAGGGGGCCAGATTTTCTCCTGAGCCCAATCTTTGGCCATCCTGGTAGGCTTCCCAAAGCCCATCCCTGGTTGTCCAAGTGATGCAGATATGGTGCCATCTACCATCGCTCAGTGATAGAGGGAGTTGTGCCACCTAATTGATAACGGTAGGTATTACAATATTATGACATTAAAGTTTCTTTTTTATACAAGGATATATAGAATATTATACCGCCAAATGTAAAACAACAAAAAAGCACCATACAAGCAGCCATGTTGGAATTAAAAACTATACATTTTCTTAAATATTATTAATTCTCATGTCATCGCAAACCAGTATAACTTTTATTCTTCTGCGGAAAGACATTTTGAAGAAGTTTGGTTACCATTGACTTCTATTGTGGTATATAAAAAAAAATGAAGAAAGTCGTACATAGTTGGATTGACATAAGGGCGAGTAAATTTTCTTTTTTGAGGTGAACTACCCTTGCCGCTCATTATACATTGATAATCGCCATTAACGTTCTCAAATCTTATTTGCAGTCGTGTTTTTAAAACTTTCCATGTAACGTTTCCAGGTCACGTGAATCCAGTGCTGTTAGGCGGCAATGACGTCAATCCTCGCATAACGTGTCTAGACAGTATTAACAACTCTCAAGCTTTTATGCGGCTTTCTCTTTTTGGAGTTTATCAGTATAAATCATCATCCATTACATTTTTGTACAATTTCACAACTATTTACTGCAGAGAAAGTCATTCCTATTGTTAAAAAACATTAGTTTTCTTATAAAATTAATTTTAGTATCATTTATGTCAGTGTAGAAGTTATAAGCTAAATGATGATTATTAATTTGAGGTGTAATAATAATCATCAGTGTCCTCATAACATCCAATGCCAAATTCTTCACTACGCTAGTTCTTTACCTTGTCATTGATGAGCAGTTCTATAGGGTTATGGCCCCATTCGATCAGTACAATCTCGTTTGCCTGTCCAGGGACTCCATAGGAAAAAGGGGTTCCAATGCCAGGGCTCGAACCCGACTTCAGCCACATGCAGATAGTGAAGGCGTACATTTCTGGCAGGCTTTTCTTCACTTGTCCAAAAAGGTAATTTGTACGAAGAGGAAGAGAGATCTTGAAATTCTCTGGTGATTTAAATCCAGCTCCTCCTAAAGTCAAAAAGTAGTTTTAAAGATTTAATATCGCATCATCTCCGGTAGGATGCAGAAATAGGCTGATAGACCACAAGACAACCTGAGTACCACCTCAGCATTGAAGGGTGATAAAGTCTCTAACCCTTTCAAATCAAACATAAAAAAAAAACACACTGAATAGCTATAATCAAGAGTAAAGGAAACCAAGAAGTGAGCTACAACTATCACAGAAGAATATGAATATTTTATCAAATTTAGAAACACATAGTGCTAACTAATTATAAAAATCAAATCTGTCACAACACTGCCTAGTCTCCTGTACTCAGGAAAGAAGAATGACTAGAGAACAAAAGAGTGTTTTGTGCAGACCTTTCTCCAGTTCAGAGATCCTGTTCATGAGAGAGTTGAGAGTACTGTCAGTGCGCTGGCGATGAGCGACGGTCTCATTATATAGCTGGGACTTCTCCTCCTCAAGCTCATTGACCTTCTTGAGCAGTTGATTTTCCAAGTCCTCCAGTCTACGCTGCAGTAGAGTTCTCAGCTCATTAGGAAATGAAGCACCAGAGATATTGGCTCGCATTTGCTGTTGCTTTGGAAGTGTAAAAAATAAAAATGAAAATGTTACTTTTCAAAGATTCCTATTTAGCCGACAGAGTTGTACAAATGATTTCTAAAAACCTGTTAAATGGTATATTCCTGTTAAATTTACAGGGAAACACTGTAAACTGACATTCCCAGAATTCCCTGCAATGCATTTTACATTTTGTTTGAATTTGATGATTTTTCTTTGAGATAACTATGTTTCTTCTTGGTTTTTTGGATCAGTTATGTTTATTAGGGTTGTATGTTACATGTAATGTTGTCAAATGAATGCTTATTGCACATTTCAGTTTAATAATTCTTATCATGATGGTGTTTAGTGTATGTGTGAACGACTCTGCGCACCCTCTATATATGTTACTATTTAAAAACTACTTATGATGAGCTTCGGTTCATCATGTGACTTTCTCATCACCACCTGCATTTGGTAGTTATCAGTGTATTTCAAAGCTACAAAATAGATTACATTGCTTTAATAGGTTGGTATATTAACATTACATTACGGTTTGATATTATACTGGTATTTAATTGAAAAATTAACATAAAACAAAAAATGTTTGTTATTTTTAATAATTTTTTATTCTGGCAACCACAGCTGCCGGTTTTTTACCGTAAAGTTTACGGATTATTTATTTATTTATGTATTTATTTATTTATTTATTTGTTTTTATATAAAGCCCTACTGGCTTTCCCGTTCGCGCCATGATTTCACACATTCAGATTAACACCTGACATTTAAGTGGCACTGACACATTCCAGACATTTTGTCGCTTGGGGCATCGTAAGTAACTTTGGCATTTGTGGTTAAGGGATAGAGACGTACTAACTAATGAGATAATCCCTGTAAATCTTCAACGCCTCCACATAATTACCAAAATAGTCGCGGCAGAGAAACTTCCGCTACAAATATGATCTTAGCCAGTTAATCTGCCAATTTATTAATGTAGAACACGACAAAAACCTAAACATCCTAAATAAATATATAACAGCTTACCTCTAAATTTTCCAGTCGATCTTTTAGACTCTGCATTGTTTTTCCAAGAACGTCAATTGTGTCATTCGGATCTTTAGGCACATCATCCATTGTGTCTTTATTCATTTTCCTTAAGGTCTCGGAGTCAGACTCACACCGTGACAGCTTAGACGTCAGCTCTTTAATCGTTCCCAGCTGATTGACTATAGTCTCCTTCTGCTGTAAAATGGTCTCGCGAAGTTGCATGACGGTGTTTCTCAGTTCCTCCTCCTGGACCGATGCGCTTAGAACGGGCAGAGATTGTACGGGGCAACTTGTATCCTTGTCAATGGGGACTGCAGTACATAAAAAGCGCTCACCTTTTTCATTCTGTCCATAGACAACTTTTACACACGTCAGTGCATAGATGCATATGAGTCCGGCGAGCAGATGAAGCATTTTGGAGTAATGTGATAAAGGCGCGCGGAGAGGTCCAATTCTATTTATGCCAAAATAATACTACTTTAATCGCAAAAATGAACTTAAACTACATATACCGAGTACAACATTTTAATATTAGTAGCCTGCCCTTAAACACCTGACGCTGCGCTTCTCGCGCTAGTAGTGCTGCTTACAAGAGGTGCGACACAGTCAACAAATGAACTTCAGTGATTGGATGCATCTGACTGGATGTAGTATTAACGTCACTGGCCCTTAGAGTAGCTATAATATAAAGTTCCTAAAAAAACCAAGCAGCCCTAATCCAACAAGTTAGCGAGAGAGTATTTAACACCTAGTGCTTTGGGTAGATTTTGGGATTTTATTTATAGCAGTTGACACATTTTGTTTTAATGGCTGTTTACATTGAGATAACAGGCTCGTATAAGTAAATTTAATATAGCTAAATTTAAACTTATTTTTAAACTGTATTTTTAAATGACAAAGTCCACAACCTGTGGCAAGAATAATAAAAATGAACATAAAAAATTGTTTGTGTGAATTTTACTGCAGTATTAAAATTGTAAATGCGATGCTCAAATGCCACCCCCATTAAACTAAATGCAAGGCATAAAATATAAAAGCTACACTAAAAAACTTAAAACACTGCTCTTAAGTACATAACAAACAGTGTGTGTGTCATTTATAGATAGTCTATAGTCTCAAAGTAGAAATACTTTCGAAATGTAGTGTTACAAACCCTCCACATGCGTTTCTACTCCACTCAAACATTTATACTGCAGATCAACGACGCAGATCAAATTCGACTTTCTTACCTCAAAATTAGTTTTTTGAACTGTAAGTTATTTATTTAGTTATTTTTATAGATACAGCTCCTACTGTCTGGTCCGGAGGGCGGTGGAGGTCATGTGTGACTGCACCCCTGCTCAGATCTAAATGGATAAAATGATTTTAAACTGAACACTCTGTGGTGTACTCTGTAGCTTACGTCTGTTCTGTAACTACGTGTGTGGACAAGATGAAGTTAAATGAGATTTAGATTAGTTTTACAGGTCACTGCTGAGGTCACGTGTCATCTGCAGTAAAATGGAAATCAAAACAGGCAGTGCTGCATTCTGAGTAAGCTTCACACTGCTGTCAGCAGTCAACGATATTAACGGTTAATATCATGTCAATCAATATCATGGTCATATCAGTTTTTAATTATGTGAAATTCTTTTGCTTCAAATTTTTAAGAACAAATAGAAGAACAAGAATACTATGAATATGAAAAAACTATAAGTAGAATAAAAATATCAGTGCTGATTTATGTAACTTAAAGTGGCGTGCCTTTGGACTGAGGAGCAGAGGTTTAACAGGATCATGACCAGAATGTGGCTATACACCAGAGCCACTGCAGAGAAAACTGACGCCGAGAGCAGCATAAGCTTATTGCTGAGCCTGGCAGAACTTTGACACCTCCCTGCTGCTGGTAAGAACATACTGTCAAAGGGACAATGCACAATTAATACTGGAATGGGTCCAATTTTTAAATACAAATGTTCATTACTTGACAATTACACTTAAAAAAAAAAATAAATAATAAAATTTGGATAAAAATGTACTTAAAAAACATATATATTGATATACACTGTAAAAACAAATTGTACAAAAAAAAATTTGGCAGCTGTGGTTGCTAGAATAATTTTGTAATAAATACAGAAAAACTGTAAACACATTTACGGCCTAAAACGGTCAATTTTACAGAATAAAAAAGTGTAAGATACAAAATTTTTTTTATATAAAACAAGTAAATTTAACAATGCACATCGATAATAAAATCAGTTTTGTTCTTCTAAGATATTGTCAACCACCATTATAAAGGTAGTGAAAGAAGCCACTTGGAAACTTAAAGCTCATCACAAACAGTTTCAATTCAAGCAACAGTACATACTGATATATAGAAGGTGCAGTCATTCATCCAAACACTAAACACCATCATGGTAACACACATGACACTTAAATAATGCAATAAACGTTATTTAAACAACAGAAGATATAACATAAAGAACGTCTAGGTTACTATCGTAACCCACGTTCCCTGAAGGAGGGAACGGAGACGTTACATATGGGATCTCGCATGA
>JAUMHQ010000069.1:6823561-6862896 GCA_032361165.1 Enteromius paludinosus
AACTTTAAAATTAATTAATAGAGGCTTCGAGGCAGAGGATTTTGCCTCGATCAATTTTTGTAATCGAGTTACTCGAGTAACTCAAGGAATCGTTTCAGCCCTACAGTGGTGAACAAATGCATAGGGAGTTGGACTTGTAACCCAAAGGTCTCGGGTTTGAGTCCCAGGTCTGGCAGAGATTGTAGGTGGTGGGAGTGAATAACCAGCGCTCTCTCTCCACCTTCAATGACACGACTGAGGTGAGACCCTTGAGCAAGGCACCGTTCCCCCAACTGCTCCCCGGGCGCCGAAGCAATAGGTGCCCATTGCTCCGGGTGTGTGCGTGGTTGTTCACTTCTGACTGCTGTGTGTGTGCACTCGGATGGGTTAAACGCAGAGCTGGGTCTGCAGGCTATGCAGTCTGTTAGTTCACATCACTTGCCGGATAGGAGTTGTTTGTTTTTATGTTACCTCTCACACTATGCAATCTCTACAGGAGATAGAATTGATTTGTTTGAGTCATTTGTTCATAATGTAACATCGTGAAATAGCGATGAAGAGAAGAACTAATCATTTCCGTTTCAAGTACAGGACCTATAGGATGTTGCACATGCACAGTCAACGTAGAATGAATAAAATGTTGAGAGAGACACTTTTTAGTTGTAGTGGGTTATGAGTTAGTCATTTACAAGGTTCTGTTTCTATTTTATTGCTTACTTAGAAGGAAGTTGACTATGTAGACAGCAAGGTAGCAGAGTAGATTTTGGATTGGAGCCATAATAACAATAAATGTTAATTTTATAGCTATTTCTTGATTGTGGCTAGAGGCCACGATCCTTCCAAGTTTCTTTGGGGAAAAAAAAAATAGATTTCATCAAGTGCAACATATCAGAATTGATTGTTAATGGTGCGTGACTGAGCTTAGTTGCCCCACTAGGCAGAAGAGATCCAGGTGCCCATCTTCATGTGCCAGGCTGTTCTGGCATTGCCCACTGTCTGTCTCCCTGCCCCAGATGTCATATGCCTGCCAACGCCACCCCTTTTTCATCCACGGCTTCCATCAGCCTTCAGCAAGCAAATTTGGCAGGACTCAAAATCTGTCAAAGCCATTAGTGTCGTTTATACTGAAACTTTGCCTGAAATCCCCCAAGTATCGACCCAAGATATTATTATTAGCCAGGGTAGAGAGCTATTTGTTCTTTGAGGGTTGGTTTTGATCAATTTCAGGCTGGAGGTTCCACACCACAGGAGTAGGGATATCTGTAACAAGTCAATAGCACTATACAATTAATAAAAATGCAGCTATGCTCCTTTTTAAAAGCTTGGGTTCAAATGTTTTTTGAAACTAATAAACTAAACTTTCATTCAGCAATGATTCATTAAATTGATCGAAAATGTCATTTGTATAGTTACAGAAGATTCATGTTTCAGATATATGTTCTAAAGAACTTTGTTTCACTTCATTTCAAGGTGTCTTTGTTACAGTGTAATGATTAACTATTAAGCATGTACTTTCTATATGGATAGGTTTTGGGATAGGGTTGCTTGCATGTAATAATGCATAATTAATTGTTACAAATAATCTTTTAATCTAAAAATGTAACTGTGATTATAAGAGATTATCTTAATGAAGAAATGAGTTTTACTGGAGTAATGGCTGCTGAACATTCAGATTTGCCATCACTGCAATAAACGAAATTTTTTTAAATTAAAATGTAAAACACGTTTTAAAAACTTGAATTATTTCAAAACATTACTGTTTTTACTTTAAGTCATATAAGATGCAGCTTTGGAGACTTAAAATCTTTTGAATGGCTGTTTACCTTTTGCAGTTAAACACAGTCATTTGTGTCTGCAAACTGGCCAAAAGAGAACAGTTTTGCCACAAACCTAACAGAGATCCTCTAGAAAGCTTAGATTCTGTTGTCTAACAGTGAGTCTCTTGATGTTTCAGGCCCTTGGCATACAGCACGCTAGCAGACCTGGTGCACCATGTTAGACAGAACCTCCCATTGACTGACCTCTCTCTGGCTGTGCAACTGTTTGCTAAGAATATTGACGACGAGTCCCTACCCAGCAGTATCCAAACCATGTCCTGTAAGCTGTTGCTAAACCTTGTAGACTGCATCCGATCAAAGAGCGAACAGGAGAATGGAAACGGAAGAGACATTCTCATGAGAATGCTGGAGGTGAGGTAGACTGCCGCATTAGCCTGTGTGAACTATGCTGTGATTTTAATTACAATAAGATGCATCACTGGTCACATGTAAATACATTTGTAAAGCACAAAAATACAAATCTGACATTATATGTCTTCTCTATTCTCAGGTTTTTGTGTTGAAGTTCCACACCATTGCACGGTATCAACTGGTATCTATCTTTAAAAAGTGCAAGCCCCAATCGGAGATGGGTGTGGTGGACCCAGGGGCGTTACCAGGAGTCCCAGCCACCCCTACTGTAACTACACCCGCTTTACCTCCACCTGCACCCCCAACACCTGTCACCCCCGCACCACCTCCAGCCACACCTTTTGATCGACCTGGGGACAAGGAGGACAAACAAACCTTCCAGGTGTCCGACTGTCGCAGTCTGGTAAAGACTCTTGTGTGTGGAGTGAAAACCATCACATGGGGCATCACTTCTTGTAAAGCTCCGGGAGGTGAGAGAGGCTTTAGACTGTGTTGAGTCATTACGAGGACCCTCTTGGAATTGCCCAGTTTATTTTTATTATTATTATTATTATTCCGCCGCGGAATAAATCTGATTTTTGAGGCCCTTAAAATGCTCGAAAAGTCACAAAACTTTGCACACACCCCCGAAGTGGCGAAAATAGAGATCTGATATATGTTTCAGAAGTGGGTGTGACAAGATGGCTCAATAGCGCCACCTGTTTACATTCAAAGAAGTGCTCCTCCCGCTACATTAAACGCACAGTTACGGAAATGAGTACACACATGTAGCACACCATTACCTACAAAAAAGTCTCTTGAAGCAAAATCTGAAATCCAACAGGAAGTCGGATACTTTTAAGAATCAGGAAATTTTGTGCCATTTTCAGGCGTCATACTTTAACGTCTCTGTTGCGGCCTGGCAAAATTCAATATTTCGCCATGAACCAGGAAGTTGATAAAACTCAGCCTTACAATGTCCAATCTACCCCAAACGTCACATGTTTGATAAGATTCCTGACATGAACAGATATTAAGTACCCATATTATTTCACACACACCCATATTCCGTGATAGTCATAGCGCCACCTGCTGACAACAGGATGTGACTTGTTTTATTCTGTAACAAACTACTCCTAGAGATTTGGTGACATTAACATTTTATTTGGCAAGTCTAATCTAAAGGCTTCTGGGATGGTAAAGATTTTGAGTTTTTGCTAAAGAGCGTGTCCATGGACGGCGTAGTAGAGTTCAATGTCTCGCCAGGAGAATAAAAGTTACTTTCCCTCAGCCATAAAATGTCAGATCTGCTCCAGACTTCACATGTTTGATAAGGGTCCTGCCCTGAACACATCTGAAGGCCAATATTCCATTATAATCATAGCGCCACCAGCTGGCAACAGGAAATGACTTGTTTACAAGTCCTTGCCTGAAGGCATCTAATGGCCAAAATTCAGAAAGAATCATAGCGCCACCTGTTGACATCAGGATATGTTGTGCTTTTCTGTAACTCAAGCATACCATGTTCAATCTGCACCAAACTTGATATGTTTGATAAAAGTACTGGTCTGAAGTACAGTTTTTTTGTATTACAGAGGCACAGTTCATTCCCAACAAGCAACTCCAACCCAAAGAAACACAAATCTACATCAAGCTGGTCAAATATGCCATGCAGGCCTTGGACATCTACCAGGTATGACCGTCCACTGATCAGTGCGAATTGCCACACCAAAGTCCTTACACAGACTTACTAAAAACGTTCTGGTACAATAGCTGAGGTGTTTAAATCTGAAAGTCATATTATGTTCAGAACATAGTAAAGGTTTATTAGAACGCACTTGATAAAGAGAGCTTAAGTTTACAGCTTATCACAGAGCCAACCCCCTTTTGGCTAGGTACAGATTGCTGGCAATGGGCAGTCGTATGTTCGTGTGGCTAACTGTCAGACAGTGCGGATGAAAGAGGAGAAAGAGGTTTTGGAGCACTTCGCGGGAGTCTTCACCATGATGAACCCCCTCACTTTTAAAGAGATCTTCCAGACCACTGTTCCATACATGGTGGAACGCATATCCAAAAACTATGCCCTACAGGTACTGGAGTTTTTGTTCACTGCAGAATCGACTTGACATTGAATTTTTGTTCTACAGAATTATTGACTGTTCATTTGATATGAATGTTCAATCCTTCAACAGATTGTGGCAAATTCCTTTCTTGCCAACCTGACCACCTCTGCACTGTTTGCCACCATTTTGGTGGAGTATCTGTTGGAGCGTCTACCTGAAATGGGCTCCAATGTAGAGTTATCAAACCTGTATCTCAAACTCTTCAAACTGGTCTTTGGCTCGGTGTCTCTCTTCGCTGCTGAAAATGAGCAGATGCTCAAGGTGAGTGTTGTGTCTTATGCACATGCAGGTTTATAAAGCAAATTGTGGCATTTTTTGACTTTTTAGTTGGCTAAGCTGCTTATTCAGAATTCAGAATTTCTTCAGAGTGATTGGACCGAGGGATCGCTCACACACTCCAAGCTCTGATGACACTGTGTGTCTAACGCCTCAGCGCCAGTAACCGCGCTGCATTAATTTTAATGCGTTCTGTCAGTTCCTCTGATGAGAAATGACACTTGTGCCTCAGATTGACAGGAAAGACCAAAGTGAAGGTCACTGTTGAAATAGTGGAGCGGAAAGGGTTTCTGTATCTCACTTCCCATCGATCTTGTTTCTTGCTGAAATGATCCTCTTATATTGAGAGTCACTGTTTTGAAATAGTTATTTATTTAAGTTAATATTTGCAGTTTACTTCTCACTGTATTGTTTCAAACACACATACACTACCAGTAAGTTTAAAATGAATACTACTTGTTTAATACTTATTAAAGATTTAAGTGTCTGTTATATCTATCTATACCAATAAATATATTTCTTGTAAAATTGTCCATGTCTAAATATATTCCAGTCAAGCAGCCTGGCTAATATATCATTATATGCTTTTGCTCACTTGTGCTTACTTTATACTGAAAAAAAATAGTTTATATTTTTTTTATTTTCAACAATGTATTAAATCTCTCTCTCTCTCTTTTTTTTAAGCCTCACCTTCATAAAATAGTGAACAGTTCCATGGAGCTGGCTCAGTCTGCTAAGGAGCCCTATAACTATTTCCTGTTGTTGAGGGCCCTGTTCCGCTCAATAGGGGGAGGCAGCCATGACCTCTTGTACCAGGAGTTCCTGCCTTTGCTGCCTAATTTGCTGCAAGGTGAGTCAGATCACTAACTGTAGCAGTCCCTCAGAACAGTGGTTGTTACCCAAACCCCAAAGTGTCTTTTCTGTCAATTTTAAAAGGGCAATAGTGTAGCTAGATATTATAATAATTATTATTCTAATAAATCTAACAAATTAGGTCCAGCTAGCCATATGATGCATTGTGGGGGTAGCAAAATAAATGAGGATTAACTCTTCTCATATTTTCAGTTTAAAAAATGAGCTAATGATGTCTGTCACTATATCAATATCTCCTTGAGTATTGATTCTTTGTGTATCTTTTAGGTTTGAACATGCTGCAGAGTGGCCTCCATAAGCAGCACATGAAGGATCTGTTTGTGGAGCTGTGTCTCACTGTCCCTGTCCGGCTGAGCTCTCTTTTGCCCTACCTGCCCATGCTCATGGATCCACTGGTGTCTGCACTCAACGGTTCCCAGACTCTGGTCAGCCAGGGCCTGCGCACACTGGAGCTCTGTGTGGACAACCTACAGCCTGACTTTCTGTATGACCACATTCAGCCAGTCCGAGCTGAACTGATGCAGGTGAATCCTCTGACCTTTTCACCTTAGCCCTGACTGAGGCCTGATGGATGATTCAAATGTTTTTCTTAATGCATTTTTAAACAGGCGTTGTGGCGAACGCTTCGTAACCCTGCAGAGACCATCTCCCATGTTGCTTACCGGGTACTGGGCAAGTTTGGAGGAAGTAACCGGAAAATGTTGAAGGAGTCCCAGAAGCTGCAGTATGTGGTGACCGAGGTTCAAGGCCCCAGCATCAAGGCAGAGTTCACAGACTGCAAAGCCTCCATTCAGCTACCCATGGAAAAGGTAATGCTTAGATCATCCTCATACAAGCAGCATCTTATTGTCTTCATTTATGTATGTAGTGTATGGTCAAATCAAAATTATTTGGACACCAGATAAAATTACTAGTGTGTGCAGGACACTATAGTTGATTTTAAGTTATGATAACAAAGTAAATTGTATCCAAATTACATATTATACGAAAAATGTCTTCATACACTGGGCTACAAATAAAATTGATAACAATTCAGGACCAAAAATAATTCAGACACTTTGAACAGACCATGTTTTGCTTAAGAGTATTTTCTTTAAATACTTATGTGACCTTTTCAAAACAATAGCAAATAAACTGTTAAAATGTGAGAAATGTTGAAGGGGTGTAAACTTTCATTCGTTTTAATTATTTAATAGGAAATTGCTAACTCTATATTTAATAGCACCTTTTCTCAAGTCCCTTCACTTCACTTTTCAGTGCTGTTAAAAGTTTCAGGTGAGTTTAAGGTTGATTTGAGATGAATCCACTTTTTTGGGATGTCGTTAAGGACTCAGTAAGAGGTTATGTCTTGTTTTTAAAAAGCTGCCACCATGGCATACTGAAACGGCGCTTTCTGGTTTGCTTGAGAGCAATCTCAATAAACGGTAATGAATCCACTTCCTTTCATATGTCAGTTTGCCCTCAATATGTGTGTGAAAGGGGTTGGGGAGGTTGAGGGGTTAGAAGAGGGATTCTCATCATGTAATGAATCCTTGTCAAAGTGTAGAATGTGCAGAAAGACTTCGTCTTCCCCAGGTAATTAAATAGATCATCAGGCTGTAAGCTGTGCTCATCTCTTCCCTCCTCCCCACCCCCCCCTCTAATCAATCTCTCCCTGCTGTGCAGACGGGATTATTTACTCCAGCTAATGGCCCTTCCTGCTGCTCGTCGCTGCTTGGGAAAACGCAAACTGTCATTTCTGTAATTGTGTTCACTCCAAAAAGATGGATGCTACCGCCGTTGCACCATCGCTGCTTAATTTCATTTGCATGTGCCCTGTGGTTGCCGCAGGCGGCAGCTGCTGTTTGAAGCCGCCCGGAGCGCAGTGATGTGTTAGGATCGAGACAGACAACAACTCATTCTGTCCCCCATAGGACCAGCCTACGCTCTCAAAGCATGCACACTTGTTTCAATATGTGTAGAAATTTCCAAGCACGCTTTGATTTGGACGCCAGCCGATTTGAACCGTCTTCTCGTTTAATATGAAGCCATTCTTCGTTCCTTCTCTCCAGGAACCCAGACGGTTGTAAATGAAAGCTAATGCAGCGTAGTTCAAGAAAGTTCTCTGTGAATCTTCTCCAGTCAGAGACAGATTGTGCTGCTATCAGAGCTGATGGTCTCTCTTGCTTGATTAATTTTGTCCATATTTGTCTGATTTAAATGCATCTTGGTATTAAACGAAGTTGAAACATTCAGACATGGTGTTAGAGTCCATCACCAGGGGTTCCTAGATTCATTTGCTCAACCCTGCTGAGGAGGAGCAACAATTTTACATGAGGGAAAAACTCCCAAAGAGTTTTAAAGGAAAACTCACACTTATTTATGGAACACACACACATTTTTAGGGGCCACCGGGCCAGGCCTACACTGTAGAGGCCTTGGGCGTTTGAAAAATGGCATAGTTTGTGTGGAGGTACCTCTTGGGGAATAGAACATGTGTACAAGGTTATGTGACTTTTATAATAATGTCTCAACAAGGCAAGAACAGCTCAAGACCCTCTGGAATTGTAAAACAGTGCTGTACTACCAGGCATGACCCTCTTTTTCCTCAACCTGTGTGCCATTTATTTCACCTTTTCCAAGAGCACATTATTAAGAGCCGGTTTTGGTTTTTCTCTCTTGAAATGACCTGCGTGGCTGTCAGTGGTCACGCTGTCTTTGGCGATAATTCATTCAGACAGCCCTTTCTGTGGCGAGCTGCCTTTTCTATCCTTGAATCTTACTAATTAGCTCATCTTCTCCCTCGACGTGTCTTGCCACTTTAGCTTGTCTCTTTATAATTTAAGGGTTAAGAGGCGTCTAATCACTTCAGAATGTTTTAATGTATGATGGGTCTTTAAGTGTCATCACAGAAAATTTCACTCAAGCGGGGGAGATTAGTGTCGTATAAATGTGCAACATAACTTGAATAAAAATGATGTGTGAGGCATGTAATCATATGCTATTTTGTGATGAGGTTTTTATCATTAACTCATTTTTGGGTTGTTAATGTGAAGAATTAAGTGGTTTAATTTTAAATGTGTTCATTTGGTCAAGTAATGTTTACTGTTGTTCTCGTAATGCATCTAGGCTATAGAGACTGCACTGGATTGCCTGAAAAGTGCCAATACTGAGCCGTATTACAGACGACAGGCCTGGGAGGTGATCAAATGCTTCCTGGTTGCCATGACCAGTCTGGAGGACAACAAGCATGCCCTTTACCAGCTCCTCGCTCATCCCAAGTAAGACATCCACTTAATGTGTCATGCACTGGCAATGAATAGCTCAATATGAAACCATATTTTTCCTATTAAAAATCTCCGGCTAATTGTTTACATTTGGTGTGAAAGGCATGACAGTGAACGCTCAAGTTCTGGATTAGGGATGCAACAACTACTTAATATTCGTAAAATCTATAATAATCTCATAATTTTTTTTATCGATCAACAATATGCACATTGGATAGAAAATACATTGGAGGACATAGCCTGAACTCCTGTGGGGAAAGAGCATAAAAACGAAATGTTTGCTCATGTTCAGTTAAAACCTGCTTAGATTTCCTATTTAGTGATTTTTTTTATTTATTAATTTTAAAGCAGTTTTAGAATGTTTCCTTTTTTGTGCATAATATACATTACAGCATAGCCTACATAGATGCATCCAAAGGATATTTTTTATAGACCTTAATTTTTTTTCAAAAAGTGGAAAACACATTTGGCTTTTTAAAAACCTTATTAATTGGAGGGATAATGATAGCTATTAGTTGCAGCCCTATTCCCATGCTATGTGAGGCTTAAACCTGCCTTTGCATTTTTTCACTGTTTTTGCTATGTTTGCAGCTCCTCTGGGCCTCATCCAGCCTGGCCGCCACTGTCTACAGTGTTCAAAGGGCTAATTACTCAGAGCCATTTCTACTGGCTGAACTGGAGGGTCACATAACAGAGTCATTGATCTCCACGCTGAGGCTAATTGACTGTACTTTATCTGTTTACCCCAAAAGCCAGTCAAACGGGCCCCTTCCGAAATAACCAAGTGTCAGTTTTATGGGAGGAGAGCCTCTGCCGCTGTCAGATGTCTTGATTCATGACATTCTCTCTCCCTCTTTCAGTGTGGCACACTGCGCTGGTCATCATGAAAGGGGCCTTTTTCAGAAGGCGGAATGCCCTCTTAATATCGCAAATGCCAGGCTGGATAATTGAGTCCCATTCAAGTGGCAGCGTTATGAATTTGAATTGATCTGACCGCTCTCTTCGGCTCAGTCCTCTCCCTAAGCCAAGCCTTTTAAATAGCGATAATGAAATGGAGCGATCCATCACCACTGCTACCGGCTTTGGCATTATAGAACACAGGCTTGAGGAAGGATAAAACACTCACTCCATCAATGTGCTGCTATCAGCTGGGATAAATAACCAAACATGAGACAAAATGTCAGCCAGACACAAAGCCAGACTCCCATGGGGCTCAGCTGTCCAAACACAAAAAGCCTTTTATTCTCGGTAATCAAATCAAATCGCCTGATTGGGTTATTCAACCTCAGGCGCATGTAATGGAGCGAGTTCATGGATGTGATGCGAATTATGAGCTAAATCCCTTTGCTGGTTTTCGACAGCTTCACAGAGAAGTGGATCCCTAACGTGATCATCTCCCACCGGTACAAAGCCCAGGACACCCCGGCACGCAGGACATTCGAGCAGGCCCTGACGGGGGCGTTCATGTCTGCAGTCATCAAGGATCTTAGGCCCAGCGCTCTGCCTTTCGTTGCCAGTTTGATCCGCCATTACACTATGGTGGCAGTGGCTCAGCAGTGCGGTGAGGAAATTTTCTACCTTTTTGCTAATGCCATCTATATTGAAGTTAGGTCTTTGCACGACCTGAAGTGTTCACTTGCACAAGGATTTAGGTGTTGTTCACCCAAAAAAAAAAATTCTGTCACTAATTGGTAACCCTTTTGCTGTTACCCTGCAAAACCTATGTATTCCTTGAAGGAGTGTGAGGGGAAAGAAAAAATTAATTAATTAATTGAATGTAAAAATATGAATAAAAATTCTATGTTTATATATTAATGCTCAGCTTGGGTTTCAAGATGGGGTGCCACACCTGAGTGAGTGACAGTGTAATCTTTTTCAATGAAATACAAATAAACACTCTTTTTTAGCCATGTATCAAAGGAACGGGGGAGAAAAATTTCAGAAAGGGAAAAATTCCCGAAACCCTTGAAGGATAACACTACTGGCAGCATAGGAAACCTTGCTTGGCTTTAAGCATATGCTATTTAAATAATTTTGTGTGTTTTTATTTTCTGTCTGTTTTCGAAACTTGAACTTCGAAATGCGCACTCGGATACTCACATAACTTGTAAATTTTCTGCCCTAGGTCCCTTCTTGCTGCCATGCTACCAGTCCGGCAGCCAACCCAGCACGGCTATGTTTCACAGTGAAGAGAACGGCTCCAAAGGCATGGACCCCCTCGTGCTGATCGATGCCATCGCCATCTGCATGGCCTATGAAGAAAAGGAGCTGTGCAAGATTGGGGAAGTAGCACTTGCTGTTATCTTTGATGTTGCAAGCATTATCCTGGGCTCCAAGGAAAGGGTGAGGACTTCTCTTGAAATTTGTCTTCCCATAGACCTTTTCACGTGATTCCAGATTCCATGTGAAAGTTCTTCTTTTGAAACTCAGTCTGGCTCTTTCTTCAGGCATGCCAGCTGCCGTTGTTCTCCTACATTGTGGAGCGGTTGTGCGCATGCTGTTATGAGCAGGCCTGGTATGCTAAGCTGGGTGGAGTGGTGTCTATTAAGTTCCTGATGGAGAGGCTTCCTCTGATCTGGGTGTTGCAGAACCAGCTGACCTTCCTCAAAGCTCTGCTCTTCGTCATGATGGACCTGACAGGAGAGGTACAAAGACTTTCTAATGTCATTAGAAATCATTGTTGTTTGGGCTGCTTATGTGAACTTCTGAATCCCATAATGGCTTTCAGGTGTCTAATGGCGCAGTTGCAATGGCAAAGACCACACTGGAGCAGTTGTTGATACGCTGTGCCACTCCTCTTAAGGATGAGGAGAAGACAGAGGAGCTTCTGTCTGCTCAGGATAAATCTTTTCATCTGGTGACTCATGACCTGGTACGGGAGGTCACTTCCCCCAATTCCACTGTCCGCAAGCAGGCCATGCACTCCCTTCAGGTGCTGGCTCAAGTCACAGGCAAGAGCGTCACCATCATCATGGAGCCTCATAAAGAAGTAAGTGTGCTTTTTTATTTTTTATTTATTTTTTTTATAAATAAGGACTGTGGCAAGACTTTCTTTGCTGACCTGGTCAGATTTTTACTTGCCCCGCCAACAGTTTTCCTGGCACTATTTAAAAAGATACATTTATATTTTTAAAAACATGTTATTGCTAGAAAAAAAAAATTGATTACTGAAGTTCTTGAATGAATGAACTTCAGTATGAACTTTTTATTAATTTAGATTTCATTAATGTATTCTTTCTTAATAAAGAACTATTCACAACTAAAATTTTATTAAAATGGTTTGAAATTAATATTACTTTTATTTTTAAGTTTTCCTTTTTAAAACTAATTTTTATTTTTTACATTAAATTCAAATTAAATATCAGAGTTTTCGTTTTACAATTACATGATTTTTAAATTTTACAGTTTGTTGTTTGTTTTTAAATAGCTTGATTTTGCACGAATAAATATAAAACTCCAATTTGACAAGCATTTTTTTTTTGCAAAACATAATCTGTCAGCCTGCTTAATATTATGTTGATTTAAATCAGCACAATTCATAGCCACAGTATTTCACAGAAAAGACATTGTTTACTTTACAAAACATACATTTTTGTACTTTTTGATAATGCTCCAAGTGACGGTTCCATCAACTTTATCAACACATGCCCAGGGCTATCACACAATTCTTATTGTAAACTCTTGCATGGAAGGAACATTAGGTCAGTGAGCTTCCTTCCTCTATTCAGGGAAAGTTTAAAACTCTCCTTATTTCCTCCAGGTGCTGCAGGACATGGTTCCTCCAAAGAAACACCTTCTTCGACATCAGCCCGCCAACGCACAGATCGGCCTTATGGAGGGCAACACCTTCTGCACCACCCTACAGCCCCGCCTCTTCACCATGGACCTCAATGTGGTGGAGCACAAAGTCTTTTACACAGAGGTCAGTCTGGAACTTTTCTGCTTTTAAGTGGGTAAAATGAAATCACCAATGTGTTGATGCTCCGTGTGCTTCCTCTCTGAGCTCCAGTATCTCTGATTTGACACACAGTTGCTGAACCTGTGTGAAGCTGAGGATGCTGCTTTGATGAAGCTGCCCTGTTATAAAAGCCTTCCTTCTCTGGTGCCGCTGCGCATTGCTGCTCTCAGTATGTGCTACTTTTTTATTCATACATATACAAGAAGCTATACATAGGCTCTCTTATAAAATCTAGTGAGCTGATTTTTGCCTACATAGGCAGGCACATTCCTTCTAAGACAGCACGCTAACTGAAATGGATCCTGATAAGCGATTGATTCGGAAGAATTTACATAGGCAGCAACTCTGTATACAAATAAACCTCCACACAAAGTTGATCGCAAGCTTGTTGTTAGCATGGTGCTAAGGTAAAGTAGGCATCGATTACTTTTCTGTTTGTAGTGTGCCTGAGATGCCTCAATATGCTGCCTACATAGGCAGCTCACTAGGTTTTGGCCGAGTGACACTTTCACATACTGATAAATGTAAATGTTTTTGGTGTCTACCACATACTGGCAAGAAAATGAAAAATGTCTACTGAATATTAGGACATTAGTGTACATCTCTGTAATTGTGTGTCTTTGCAGATGCTCTGGCGGCCTGTAACTACCTTCCACAGTCCCGAGAGAAGATCATTGCTGCCCTCTTCAAGGCCCTCAACTCCACTAACAGTGAGCTCCAGGAGGCTGGAGAGGCCTGCATGAGAAAGGTCAGCCCTCTTCCTCCCCAAGCCTCATTTCCTTTCCCCTATCTCTCAGTCTCTTCCGCACACTCTTCCTCTGCCCTGCTGCCTCTAATGAGTCCTGCCTGAAAAGATCAATAGAGGATGGAGTGAAACAGGCTGAGAGGAAAATGAATTTGGCCGTGATGCATCGTCTCATTGCGGAAGGCTGCCGTGGCCTTTCTTTTTGCGCTGGGTTTAGAGTTTTTCTGCTCCTGTGAATTGACAGGACAGTAGTGAAAAAACAGGGTTTTAAGATGTTATTATCTTGTAGTCTTCCTTGTAGTGCATGTAAAAGCAACTGTCACTATTAAGCTCTCATGGGCTGTTTAATGGCTGTGTATATGCTTTTAAGTCTGAGTGTATTTTCTTCTTTAAATGTGTTTCTCAGTTCTTAGAGGGGGCTACTATCGAGGTGGATCAGATCCATACACACATGCGGCCCCTGCTGATGATGCTCGGAGACTATCGCAGTCTGACGCTCAATGTTGTTAACAGACTAACATCTGTCACTCGTCTCTTCCCCAACTCCTTCAATGACAAATTCTGTGATCAAATGATGGTAAGTGCAAGTCTCCATTGATGATGATGATGATGAACCCCTCAGCACCAAATCAGATTGTTAAAATGATTTCTCAAGGATTATGTAAACGTTGAAGACTGGTTTAATGGCTGCTATGTATTTAAGTGTAATATATTGAAATGTAGCAAAAACAAAAAACATTATTTTGTGGATGCACTTCTGTTCAAATGTTTGTGAACAGTTGTTGCTTTTTTATGACTCTGCTTCTCACCAAGTCTGCATTTATTCAATCCAAAGTACAACAAAAAAATTTTTAAGATAACTATATAAAATGTATATATTTTAAAATGTAATTTTAGTCCTGTGCATTCAAAACTGATTTTTTTGCATTATTAATCCAGTCACACGATCCTTCAGAAATCGTTCTAATATTCTGATTTGCTTCTCAAAAACATTTTACTATTGTGTTGAAAAAAGCTCAGTAAATTTTTTTTCAGGTTTCTTTTAATAGAACGTTCAAAAGAACAGCATTTATCTGAAATAAAAATCTTTTGTAACATTATAAATATTTAAGTATTAAGTAATATTTTATTATATAATATATCTGTAGATGTATGTATATATATGTATGTGTGTGTATGTATGTGTTATTTTCTTCGTTATTTTAACCATTCTTTAAAAGATTACAGCAGATAAGTTCAAATACACTATATAATTCAAAGAATTCAAACAGTCTAGCACACAGACTCAGAGTTTCTTCTGCTCTTGCAGCAACATCTGCGTAAATGGATGGAGGTGGTGGTGATCACGCATAAAGGAGGCCAGCGTAGTGATGGCAGTGTGAGTAAAAGCTTGATTTAATATCTCTGTTGAATTATTTGTTGTACAAGGGCGGCAGCCTCGTTAT
Organism: Enteromius paludinosus; assembly: GCA_032361165.1. Lineage (NCBI taxonomy): Eukaryota > Metazoa > Chordata > Actinopteri > Cypriniformes > Cyprinidae > Enteromius > Enteromius paludinosus. The sequence goes on from JAUMHQ010000069.1 coordinate 6,838,395, forward strand.
ATCACAATGAGCGGAAGCGGTCTGTAGATACAGGGTGCTGAAATGAGCTCTCTGAACTGGACTCCCTCCTCCAGCCCGGATCACCCCACTCAGACTCTGTGGCCATATTACAATCAATGATTAATTAGGCGCCATCCACCCCCAGGCCGCCTAAGTAACGAGCCTCAGAGTTCTGGATCCTCGTTATCTTGTTGGACAGATAACCTTGTAGAGTAGGAAAAGGTGAGAAGAGGAGAAAGCCTTTCTGTTTCCACGCTTCAAAACGGGCTGCCATTCTTTCTGTCTTGTTCACGCCCTGCCTTTCTCTAAAATGTATTATAATTACATGCAAATTGGCCCTCTGTTCCTGCAGTTCTTAATATTCTTACAACAATGACAGAATGACCAGCCATACATGACAATGAGGCGGGGTCAGTCGGGTTCAGGGTTGGAAGGGTGGGGGGCATTCAGAATGCTAGTTCCAGAAGATTAGTTTAGTCATACTGAGAAAAGGAAGGTCAGTTCAGGGAGAACGTACAGATTTATCCTTCATGAGAGCATATACTCAGATAAGCCCATGCTGGGGTGCTGCTTCTGTTCTGGGTTTATTTTTCAGTGCTTGTATTTCAATGTTTTCCCAGTGTAAAAATATCTTGACAATGTCCCAAATATAGTGTGAAGATGCAGTCAGGGATTATTAAGACTCTGTCTTGTTCTCTGTGTCGTTCTGTACGAAGGGATGTTTTTTTCAGATTTATAAAAAAAATGAGTCATGTTCGTGTTTTACCCCTGGAAAAAAAATAATAAATGTGGATGCTTGTTGGCCAACTAAAATGTTGAATTGGTAAAATGCATCACATTTGTGTAATACTAATTTAAAATGAAAGTTTTTATGTTTTTAGGGATGCCCTGTTATTGATACTGGCATCATTATCGGGCACAATACTGTACTTGCATTATCATTAAAATGCTATTATACCAAAACACAAGTAAGAATAGTCCTGAAAATCTCAATGCAAAAAATGTGATCGTAATATTAGATTAGAGTTTCTTGATTTTTTTTATGCAATACAAACCATGTCTATGTGTATGTTCTGTTTTTCAAGATAATTATTAAAATTGTAATTTTAAAGGTTTAGCAACAATCATTGGTCTTTGCAGTTATGCATCATTTAGTGCTTGGATCTTAACACCCATACTTTTGAATGCCCTACATGCTAATTAATCAGTACAGAGGACTCCCATGTGCGATTTATCTCAAAATCAGTGGATGGAGTCCAACTGCCCGTTTCAATTCAGAAAAAGCTTATTTTTTTGGCCTTTTGCGCAACCTAGAAGGATTGCTTTGCACAGAATCGCACACACCACCATTCACATGAACCCATCTCCTCAATCCATACATCACTCATTACCCACACTGCTTTGCTGATTGTTTGTTGTCTCCTGTTCTGGCGCAGCCTGCCATGGAGGGTGTAGAGGTGAGATGGCGACCTGCTGTGTGGGTCTTCACTGGCTCCGCTCTCATTGTGCTCGTGGTTACTATGTGCTAGTGGAGTCTTTGTAACCGTATCTCTGTGTCTGTGGTGTTGTGTTTGACCTCTACGTTTCACATATGAGGTGGTCCCTCTCAAACCTGCTACCGTATGATGTCCTGTAGATCTATGATGTTTTCAGGAACCAACCAAGTCAGATTTTCCTGCAGATGTTCCTCAACTTGTCACTGTTGATTATATATTACAGGAGGTACACTTGGTTTTCCATTGCTGGTAATCACTAACAGTCACTGTGATGCATTGCTTTACTCACTTCTGCAGGAAATGAGGATCTGTTCAGCCATTATAAACCTCTTCCACCTGATACCAGCTGCTCCTCAGACGCTGGTGAAACCTCTGCTGGAAGTGGTCATGAAAACAGAGAGGGCAATGCTCATAGAGGTACAAGATTGACATACAAAAATACATAGAGGTTTGAAATAAAATGCAATATAAATTCCCGTTAGTATTGATGCCAGCCAGCATTGAAATTAAGATAATTAGACTGATGTGGCGGATTTATAAATCACAGAGTGAATGTATATGTGTAATACATGTACATAAACTACTGTTCAGAAGTTTGGGATCAGTGTGTTTTGTTTTTTTTGTGTGTGTAAAAACAATTTTTTTGTGATCAGTGTGAAAGGTTTTCTGAAAGATCATGTGACAATGAAGACTTGAGTAATGGCTACTAAAAAAATTTTTTTTTGCATAGGAATCAGTTACATTTGTATTAAAAGTTAGTCTTTTTAACTAATTTACAGGATATTTTATACAGTACCAATATTGTGGTTGTATATACGTTTCTCCACAGGCTGGAAGTCCCTTTAGAGAGCCACTGATCAAGTTCTTGACACGCCATCCATCTCAAACAGTAGAGCTTTTTATGATGGAGGCCACTCTAAATGACCCACAATGGAGCCGCATGTTCATGGTTTGTTTGTTTTTCTTTTTTGGTCCATATACAGTATTGTGTTTATGTCTAAAAATTCCTTGCCATCATATCTTATAAATGTTGCTTTTTTCATCCTTTTATCGTTTTTCTCATTTCCAGAGTTTCCTTAAGCACAAAGATGCCAAGCCACTTCGAGATGTCTTGGCCTCCAACCCAAATCGATTTGTGCCTCTGCTGGTTCCAGCTGGGCCTGCAACAACTGTGAGACCTGGGTCTCCTTCCACCAGCACTGCCCGCCTTGACCTACAGTTCCAGGCCATCAAGGTCGGCCAAACACTATTATCTTAACTGAACCGTCTACTGTTGTATTTATCGTAATGTGCTTGTTTGTAGAGCTGAATATTAATGAGCATTAATATACTCCCTCAGATCATAAGCATCATTGTGAAAAATGATGAAGGCTGGTTGGCAGGTCAGCATTCTTTAGTGAGTCAGCTCAGGCGTGTGTGGGTCAGTGAGGCCTTCCAGGAACGCCATCGCAAAGACAACATGGCTGCAACCAACTGGAAAGAGCCCAAATTACTAGCTTTCTGTCTGCTTAGCTACTGCAAGTAAGTGTTGGTCTATTTGGTAGTGCAGAAATTACACGCGTCAAGTTTAAAAGTTATTTTAATAACTTAAGTTGTCATTTTTGTTTCAGACGCAACTTCTCAGAGATCGAGCTACTCTTTCAGCTGCTGAGAGCCTTTACTGGTCGCTTCCTGTGCAACATGACCTTCCTGAAGGAGTACATGGAGGAGGAGATCCCCAAGAACTACAGCATCACACACAAACGAGCGCTCTTCTTCCGCTTCGTGGAGTTCAATGACCCACACTTCAATGATGAGCTCAAGGCAAAGGTGAGGTTATTCCATTTGTACACCTGTGTATCAGTCATAACACATTAAGAAGAAACTCCCATGGTTTTTGCCTTTTGTGGTGACCTCTCATTTTTGATTTAAGAGCTACCACGAGTGTGACGGATGCCATGACATGGACCTCCATGGTCAGCATAATAAATTCCACCTTTGCGGTACAATTCTGTTGAGAGTGGCACAGCATCATGCTCTCTTAACGCTGACCATCTAATGCGATTAACAACCAGCCCCTGCTGAATATGTATGTTCAGGAGGGGAGGACGACAGGGACTGGTCGTGCATAACACACTCAGTTCTCAAAGGCACGTCTTCACAGTCAACCGAAGACTTTGAAGAACACTAATGAATATTTATCTGCAGATTACTCTAATAGCCATTGCTCATACGCTGAGGGTTTGCCTTTAATCAGCCCCGGGAAAAGATGTGTAATGTAGATGTTGGAGCAGGGCTCAACACAATGAAGTTTTCTGCTAGCTTAGATACGTTTAGATTTTTTCTTTTTTTCTTTGGGTGACATTTTCACTGTTGCTGAGGTAAAATGAGGAAAATTGTTTTTTACAGTTGTTTTAAATGACAAAATATTGTCGAGTAGTGTTGGAAGATATCATACATTTTCATCTGTTATTCAAAAAGTAGCAACAGAAAATGAGCAAAGAACATTACATACCTCCGCTGTTACAGAGATGACTCATCTGAACACCTCTGATTGGCCATTGCATTCATAATCTCAGTCATTGATGCTATAGTGCAGTGGTTCCCAAACTCATGACCCACACAGCCAAACACATATGTTTCCGAGGCCCACTGCAAAAGAATTTAAACAATACCGCTTTTTGTGTCGGGTTAACGTACTCGGAAGCAAGGCTGTTAATTGTGTTTATTGAATAAACTGGTAATGTATTGAATAAACAGAAAATATACATAACATATCAGCAAACTAGACATTTTTTATTATATTAACAATATTACAATTTCTATTAATAATAATTGGCGGCCCCCCTGCTATACAGTGGGCCACGGCCCACAGGTTGAAAACCACTGCTATATATGTATTTTCATGACCCTATCGCATTGAATAATATTGCATCTTTGGCAATGTTCCGCTCTTTGTCGATTCTTCGTACCCCTGTGGAGGGGTGTTTATAGTGGGCAAGCACTACCTGGAGTACATGGACTCATGAAACAGGTCAATCGGGATATTCAAGGCTGTGTTTCTAATAGGGTTGCACGATTTGGGAAAAATGTCACATTGCGCTAACTAAGGACAAAATTGCGATTTATGATTGCGATACGAAAAACAATTGGTATGACTCAACTTGCTTGTTATGAAGGAAAATGCACACAGATTACTAATAATGCTGAAATTTGTATTTCTCAACTAAGATACAGTATAGAGTGCAATCTAGCAACAACCTATATATTTACAATGTTTTCAAAATAAAACAAAATTGTACAAAAATTTACTTTACATTACTGAATTAAGTTAGATTAAATGAACTTTGAAATAAAATTAAAAAGTCAAAAGTACAAATAAAACAAATACCCATTTTTTTTATATATATATATTTACATTAAGCAGAATGTAACACATACTTTGTATATTGCTTTTGGTATCTCTCTTTGCTAATAGTGCGTTCACACCAGACGCGACTTGTGCGAATAAATCGTGCTATTCTATGCATGAAATTTGCTTCACATCATGGCATGGGCTTCTGCCAGGCGGTTCCAGTCTCTGTAGTGGTTAAACATAAGGAAAAATTGGTTTTGGGTATATCTAACAGGCAAACTTTGGTTTAACGAATCTAGCGTTTATTTCCGTTTTATTCCTTTTTCTATTAAAGTACGAAGATGTATCGTACAGCTCCAGCTCCTCCACATACAGCAACGATGATTTTGTCCTCCTTAGTTTCAGAATTCTGCCTCTGCTTGCTAGTAATCGTGTCACTACTAGAGCAAGCTCCTGATTGGTTAACGTGGCGTGAATCACATGTTACGTGCGTCAAACGCGTGAAACGCTCAATCACGTCTTTGCAGTGACTTAACATTTAAATCACTCGCGCTTAACGCTTCAGTCACATCTGGTGTGAACGCAAGAATGAATGTCTTGTTACGTCCACGAATGCATTTGTTTATTTAATATAATTGAAACATTTGCTGTAATGTAATTGCATTGGCTGACATCGCGATATGATTAATCGTGCAGCACTAGTTTCTAATCCCCACAAGTAAAAGAATTCCATCAAGTTTGAGTAAGAGATCAAATGGCAGTTTATTAAAATGAACTGGAGGTTCTACTCAAATTCCCACCCGCTACGATGACATTGAGAAACTGTAGTGTATCGGCAGATAGTCTTCACAGCTTTGATGACTGAGTCTGCTCTTGCTCTGCTAAATCACCCCTCACAGCCAAACAGACGTTGCATCCCAAACATTCCCCAGGAGAGCTCCGCAGCTGCGCACTCTTTACAGAAAACACGTTTAAGGTGATGTTTTCAGGCAGCTGGAGCTGAGCGGTTTGGGCTGTGATGGATCGTGTAGAAAAGGATTTGTTGTGATCCATCACTCATGCAAACGGTAGAGGGGCTCATTAGGACGAGGGATAATGAAGGAACACCTGCAGCCCCACGGCCCCCATGTTTGAATAAATCCACATGCTGATGCACACTTCAGCTAGCAAACAACACAACTATTGTGTCGGACTATTGTCTTTACCAAGCTAGTATTATCCCATAACTTAAATTACCATGTTGTACATGGTGGACATGCTTATTAATCTCTGATTTTTCTTTCAAATTAATAATGTAGAGCAGAAACAAAGCCATTAGTGTTCAAAAATGCTAATTATGTAACGTAATAATGTATGGGATGTCAGGGATTGAAGGAATTAGGGGTTTTGAGCATCTAAAAACATGTCAGTGATGGTAATAAAGCAGCCATGGTTTTAATCATTTTAAGCAAATTCAATCAATTCAGTGAATTACAACATGCTTAAAAACTATAAAGATGCACTCACTATGAGCATTTTTCATTAAAGTTAACACAAAGCAATAAGTAGAGTTGTTGGCATTTGATTATACATGAAGCTGGTCACCCTTCATGAAGGGTATATTTTGAGACTTCTTTCTTATTATTATGAATGATGATGATAATATACAATTGTTTTTAGTTTTTTTTTAATCGTGATAATGCTCGTTTGATAAACGGACAGCTTCCCAGTTCTTTATTATCGTCAATGTAGGTACATAAATGCAACTTATATGTTATTTGTGTCCACTTTCCAGGTATTGCAGCACATCCTGAACCCAGCCTTCCTATACAGCTTTGAGAAAGGGGAAGGCGAGCAATTGTTGGGGCCGCCCAATCCAGAGGGTGACAACCCTGAGAGCATCACTAGTGTCTTCATCACCAAGGTAACTCTCTCCAGTTGCACCATAAGCAGTTATTTTTTGAGTCACCAGTGCATCTAGGATGACCTCTGGCTGTTATTTCACTGCCAGAAATGTCAAGGCCACAATAAAGGTCATAGTGTTTGTTTTCCAGGCAATGAAGGTTAATAGCCTTCATTTATGTCACGCTTAAATTGATTGTCTCTTCCCTGCTGGTGATCATCACAGCAAAGAGCAAACTGAACAGCCCGTTTGTTTCCTCAGGTTTGTTTTCAATACCTCCAGTTGGAAAAGGAGGCTGTTCAAGTGTAAACGGACTGCTATATCGAGTCTGCTATATGCCTCTCAGACCTTAAAACAATGCATCGCTTAAGTGTCTTGTAATACGTTTTTCCTGTTATTGCAGGTTCTTGACCCTGAGAAGCAGGCAGATCTGGCCGACTCATTGAGGATCTACTTGCTTCAGTTCTCAACCCTGCTGGTAGAGCATGCGCCTCATCACATCCATGACAATAACAAGAGCAGGAACAGCAAGCTGAGGCGTCTCATGACCTTCGCTTGGCCTTGCCTGCTCCCCAAAACCTGCGTGGATCCAGCCTGCAAGTACAGCGGCCACCTCTTGCTGGCTCACATTATCGCCAAGTTCGCCATTCACAAAAAGATTGTGTTACAGGTAGGCACCAGAATTTCAGCTGCTTAAATAAATAAATATATATATTATATTTAATATATTTAATATATATTTTTTTATAAACATATATATTTCGCTATATATATATATATATATAATTTTTTTATTTTTTCTTTCAGATTTTGTTTCAACTATTTTTATTATTTTACATTCTGATTTCTTTAATGGCAAAATTTCAGCAGCCATTACTTCAGTCTTCAGTGTCACGTTATTACAAAAAAGAATCATTGCAGTTCTCAGTTATTGGTATTTATTTTTGGTGCTCAGTTAAAAATGGTTCTTCTTATTACTAATGTTGAAAACAATTTTGCTGCATAATATTTTTGTGGAAAACAAAACGAAGTTCAAAAGGACAGAATTTGTTTCTAATATAAATCTTTATATATTTCTCTAATCTAGAAATTATATCTCTACATCTATCAGTTTGATAAGTTAAATGCTTCTTTGCAGACCAAAAGAAAAATCTAATCACTGGTAAAGTAATACTTTTTTATTTTTTTTACTTTAAGTCATTTAAAAATCATTAGAGACTATATATTGCTGTAATAATAATAATAAAAAAAGACTAAAGACAAGAATTAGGGATTAATTTTCTGCCAGTTTATCTAGAATTTTTTGGCTTGGCCCATGATGGAATTAAAATGTATTCAACAGACCAAATCTTTAGGGGTTAATTCATTTTGAATAAATTGAAGAAATAACATGACACATTTATAATAGATATGATTTCTAGCCATTGGCAGATGCAATTTCTCAAACGCACTTCACTTACCTTCACTTACTGTAGCATTTTAAAAAAACATTTAGCAATCTCTCAGCTTTTGCTGTTCAAAGCTTAGCCTTCAGTAGTCAACTTTTTCCCTTTGTAAAATGCTGTTAAAAGTTTCTGTATCGGTTCTCTGCAGGTTTTCCACAGTCTGCTAAAGGCTCATACTATGGAAGCACGTGCTATTGTTCGGCAAGCGATGGCAATTCTCACACCTGCAGTTCCTGCTCGGATGGAGGATGGTCATCAGATGCTCACACACTGGACTCGCAAGATTATTGTAGAGGAGGGCCACACAGTTCCTCAGCTCGTCCACATACTTCACCTCATTGTACAGCACTTCAGAGTATGTCACATAACTCTCACTAGTTATGCTACATATAATTTATTGTCCAGTATTCACATTATTCAATTTTTTATTGCGCAGCCTTAAGTGTTAGTTTGTTTGGTATGTCAGTTTGCTTGAGTGTATGTTTCTCTGCCTACAGGTTTATTACCCAGTGAGACATCACCTGGTTCAACACATGATCAGTGCTATGCAGCGATTGGGATTCACTCCAAGTGTGACTATCGAGCAGAGGAAGTTGGCAGTTGACTTAGCCGAGGTGGTCATCAAATGGGAGCTCCAGAGAATCAAAGACCAACAGGTTTGTTGGCAGGAAAATCTGTTTTTCGGTCTTCTATGATTAATTTCATGCAGTTAAAATTTATTGTACATTCCAGGCAATTGAGTGTGTATGATTTTTTTTGTTTTGTTTTGTTTTTTCAGCCTGAGTCTGAAGCTGATCCAGGGAGTGTGGGTGAAGGTACGAGTGGAGCATCTGCTGCTATGAAGAGAGGAATGTCCGTTGACTCGGCACAAGATGTAAAGAGATTTCGCACTGCAGCTGGTGCTGTCGGCACGGTGAGGAAACCTTAAACCGCTCGCCGCAGCCGGAGTGTGACCACTGTAATCAGTCTCTTACACTCTGTACCCTGATGGACTGTGCCATGTTTGAGTACTTTGGCTGTATTGTGTTTGTATGAGCAGGTCTTCGGCCGCAGTCAGTCGATGCCAGGCACAGAGGCTCTACTTACCAAACCTGTGGAGAAACAGCACACAGATACTGTGGTCAACTTCCTCATCCGCATTGCTTGCCAGGTAGTCATCCATGAAAATAGCCACAGAAGCTGGCATGGTGTTAAACAAATAAACAGTCTCATTCCTGCTTAGTGAATCTTACTGGAGTGTCCACTAATACTTACACTAAATAAATAAGCTAAATCCGGTCTGTGCCTGCAGGTGAATGATAGCACTAATGTGGCAGGCTCCCCTGGTGAACTGCTGTCCCGTCGCTGTGTGAACCTCATGAAGACTGCCCTCAGACCAGACATGTGGCCCCGTGCTGAACTTAAACTGCAGTGGTTTGACAAGCTCCTTATGACTGTGGTAAGTCTGAACGTTTGTGGGTTTTGGTCTGTTTTCTGTTATTCTCATATAATTAATTAATCAAATAAATTTGAAGCTGGATATGAGATTTGTCAATTCTAGGCTCATTGTCAAAAAGGAAATTAAGAAATATCTGGACTAATGTGTAAAAATAAAGCAGATGGGATGCATGGAAATACAAATTCACTCTCTGACAGTAGGTGGCGCTTTTAGAAAAGCAGAAATAACCTGGTGACTGACACAGTGTTACATAAATTTCAGTTTTTGACAACTATTTGTCCCAGAGAAGGAAAAAAAAGTCAAACAGTTTGCATGTTTTCAAACAGCTGTTACGATTTTTATGTGCATGTATTGAAATTCTTCCTCTGCTATTTAAACTACTTTGTAAGCGCTACCAAGTTGTTATTTTATGTAACAGCAGTGGCTTTGGCCATGTGACCAACAGCAAGAATTGGTTAGCCAGTTTTTCCGCAGCCCAATTGAATAAATTAACGACATGCAAATGTTTGTGTGAATCAGGCACATTAACAACCATTCATCAACCTTGAAGATCTTGGAGAAGATCACCATATCCTGCTCATCTCACTTCCCTCTTTATTATTTCCAGTGCCTTTCCAAGCAGTTTTTATTCCAGCCGAATCGATATCCTGACGCTTATGAATGATTTTTCTTTCTTTGGAGTTCAGTGGTGTGACTAACTCTGCTGTCATCTGAGAGAACGGCTCTCAGTTAGTGAGCGTCCACCACCTGCACTATTATCACTGCAACCTCCCATCCCTCTCTCACTTCCTCTCTCATTCCACCTGTTATCAGGCAATGGGCTTCCTGTCGTTTGGACACACCACTCTATCGATTCTTTTCAGGGCCTGACAGTTATGCAGCTCCCTCTGCTCATGTAGCCCTGTGATTGAAATACTCTGATATGGCAGAGAGGAGACTGTCTGTACCTTGTACAGGCTTTTAATTTGTCTTTGCTCAACCAAAGATTAGATTGTGCTTTCTTGTCCTCCTAGGAAGTATTCAGAACAATTAATGCTTTGAGAAAATTGATGTTCTGTACATATGATGACTCCCACATGACACATGAGGTCTCTTTTGTGCCCTCATTTTAAAATGACAGAAAAGCTGACGATTACCACTCTACTGGATCTTCCATCTTTATTTTCAGACACACAGGTCACTCATCGTCTGTGCCCCAGAGCCCTGTTGAAGAAGTGAAGGGCTCTTTTCAGCTCTCTTATACAAACTAATGGCCAGTGCTGCAAATCCAAGGGGCTTTTATCATCTCATTGTGTTGGCTTGTCAGTGATTAAAGGACAGGCTGCAGGGACAAGCTTAGCTTTGTGCAAATGTGTCTCAGTCCTCAGGGGCCAGACCTTAGTTGTCAATATTCAGTGGCCCCTGAAACCTAATCAGCACTGGTTTTTACTCATTGTGCCAAGCCTGTGTGTTACTTGACTGAAAAAAAGAGACCAAAGATATATATTTTTTTCACTTAATTTTAGCACTTTGTGTAGCACAGAAAGTTTAAAGTGTCAAGATTCTTGATACCACAGCATGAGCGTGCCAGGAAGCCATCCGGTAATCTGCTTCTTTTAAAAGTGTTTAGTAAAATTGATAAAAATTTAGTAAAACTATGCTCATAAATCAATAAAAACAGTTTAAAAACATAACTCAAACTTACAAATAAAGTACATAGTGCTAGAAGTGTTCGAACACACTACATTACCGTTTAAAAGTTAGGGGTTAGGATATTTTAATGAATAGTTTTATTTAGGGAGTCATATCCTTTGCATCATGGGAGGGGCTTCTGCCAGGCGGTTCCAGTCTCTGTACATCGCAAAGTCTCATTTGCTGTGAAGCGAATCGCACGTGCGAATGAAGCGAGTAAACTCAAAATCAAGTGCCCAAAGTCACGTCTGGTGCGAATGTAGGGTAACGTAACGGATTGGGGTCATGTGACTCCACACACGGTAGTGTTTTTAAATGGAAAGTCATTGAAATAAATGGTCCTGGAAAAATTTGATCGATTATAGGTTCTGAATGTTGATTTCGATTACTTTTTGATTAATTGCCCAGCCCTACTTGTTTGTGAGGCAGTCCCACATTTTTTTTTTGGCATTTTTGCCTTCGTTAGGATAGGACAGATTAGGACTGACAGGAAGCAAAGTGGGACAGAGATCAGGGGCGGGATCTGTCCTTAAGATGGGATGCGAACTTGTGACAGTGTGTTCTTCTTGGCGAGCATAAGAGACATCTTGCCAACCTCAAACCTTTGAACTTGTTCCTCTGTACCTCATCATTCAGCATATCCTTCTCTTTTTTTTTTTTTTTTTTTTTTTCAGGAGCAGCCAAACCAGGCGAACTTCTCCAACATCTGCACAGGGCTGGAGATTCTCAGCTTCCTTCTGTCAGTGCTGCAACCTCCAGCCATCCTCGCGCACTTCAAGCCTCTGCAGCGTGGCATTGCAGCTTGCATGTCCTGTGGAAACACAAAAGTGTTGAGGGCAGTCCATTCCCTCCTATCTAGACTTATGAGCACCTTCCCCACAGAACCTAGTGAGTAGATCAAGCTGTGATTGAGGATATCTTCACCTGCAGACCTTATTTGGGCTAAGCTGTGGATATGTAATTTTAGATACTCTAGTGATTATCGACAACAGTATATGTAAAAGACCTAGTTCTGTAATCGCTAACCTCTCATTTTGTGCTAGAAACTGTGGGAATTATGTACATTAAAAACTTTTTTTTTTTTTTCTAATATTTTGGTTTCTCTTTAGGCTCATCCTCGGTGGCTTCCAAGTATGAGGAGCTGGAGTCTTTGTACGCCGCCGTAGGGAAGGTCATTTATGAAGGCCTCACAAACTATGAGAAAGCCAGCAGCGCTAACCCAACTCAATTGTTTGGTGAGAAGATGTAATAGCTCTAATACATGACCTAAGGGAATTGTTCTGGAAAATTCTCCCCAACACAGAATGGATGTTAAGGGTTTCAAAAAGGGCTATTTTAGTTACGTACTGGACATATTTCTATACTTGCCACTAAGCTGCAAACATGTACTACATTTCACAAGATTACTATTTTTACTGTATTTTAAATCAAATAAATGCAGACTTACTAACCCTAAACTTTTTGAATGGTAGTATGGATCCATCTCATATAAAAACACTTAGTTTTTTCACAATTTTTATAATTATATTTCATAATTGAAAACAAAAAGTGATGAAACTCCTGGATAACATTCTGAAGTTACCAGTGTTTAATTTCAGCCCAAAATGGCACTATTGGTCAATAAATGCCTCCTGATTCCGCTCTGGCAGTGCTCTAGAGTTACATTTACCACTGATGTACTGTATGTGTCTCCATCGAGGGTGACTTTTTACATTTATCTTTCCTCCCCAGAGCTGTGATCTACGAAATGCATTACTCATGCTTTTTTTTTTTTTTCATCCTTACCCGGTAACTCGGTTAGATTTCTCCAGAAACGTCCTTGTAATACAACTACAGGGACAAAGGAGCTGCACCCAAAGTCATTAGCAGGCGCATGTCGCTTGCTGTCCCTGACAGTGTCGTGAGGGCAGTGGGGCGTCATGTTACCAGCTTCTCTCTCCTCTTTGCTTCCAGGAACGCTGATGATCCTGAAGTCGGCCTGCAGCAACAACTCCAGCTACATCGACCGCCTCATTTCCGTCTTTATGCGCTCCCTGCAGAAGATGGTGAGAGAGCACCTGAGCCCGCAACCCAACCCTGGAGCTGCTGAAACAAGCACAGGTGACCATTCTTTAGACTTTTGGGTCAAGGACATTTTCCCTCTAAAGATGCATTAAAAATTTATTTCAACTTAAGTAATTGAAATGGTGAATAATTATTATTATTAGGGTCGAAGCATCATTAATCTTATTATTCTTTTGCTCTTGTGACTATGGCTGCACAACCTTGCAGGAAAGTTATGAAATTAGGCACAAAAATATAGGATATTCTGAATAGTAATACATCAGAAATTTGGATTATCTACCTCAATAATTCAATTGAGCTAAAATTTTCATGAAAATTGTATTGGATCATCTTTAGACTATGCCATCAAAAAATTAAGGAACTTGATAAACTTCTCAAATAATGTGCAAACAAATATGATGATTGTGCTAAAATGGATGTAAGGCAATATCACTTTAGTACATTGAGAACTTGGTGTGTTTTTTGGCAACCATAGCTATTAGAAGTTATGGATTTCTTGTTGACAAAACGATTTTCGTTTTCCACATCAACGGATTTAATGGCATGATGCCAGACTGCATCTGAGGCTTTATCTCAGCAAAGCTTAAAAATATTGATTCCGTGTTGTCACCCAACATTGACTATACCAGATTTGTGTTGACGCCAAACAAAACCCATTGATCAGAAGTAATAATCAATTGTCAATTGTACAAGTGATTGTATTCATGGGTTTTCAATCGTTTGACTTAAAATAGTCTCCAAATGTCTTTACTCATTTTTTTAGTTAGTGTGATGCTCACAGTCTTTCTTTTAGCCTCTTATTTTGTTCCAATGTGTGTACCCCCTGACTGCGTCTTGCTGCTAAATCTATTGTTTTTTTTTGTAATACATTTTAAATGTTTCAAATGTTAATTATAATATGAATTAAAGTAATGACCAACCTGCAGAAAAGAAAAAAAGGAAATTGTATCATTGTATAAGAGATGACGCCTGCAGACCCTGTGGATCAAGGGCAAGAAGTCTTGACCCTAATATTTAAACAGAACAGGCAGCACACAGGTCAGATCAGTTCTTCTGTTGATGTCACTCGATGGCTCACTAAATCATCTGAATCGATCCTAATTGGTTGCTGTCTAGAAGCAACCATGTTAGGTTAATTCAATACAGTATGCAATGCTCAATTTAAACAGTCTTGTGCTTTAGCGTCGGCCTCTTTCTGTCATTATCCCATCTGCACTTGGTTAACATCACTTCCTTCCTTTTGAGGAGGCCGTTTTTAAGCCTTTTTAAGATTTCAAGCTTGTCTTTATTTTGTATGGTATATGGAAGCCAGCTGAGGTAGGTTAAAATCTATTGCTGCTTCTGAAAGAACGGGTCCTCTTCCCCTTGGCCCAGAACTGACAGTCTGTCTTAAATTTAGGCTTTTGACAGTATGATGGAAAAATATACGCTCTTTCTGGGACAGCTTTAATCCTGTTGTCTGCAGTCATATGGAGGAGTTTAAAAAGTGGGCAGAAAGACAAAAAGACACGTTGTCACCTTGGAGCAGAGTGTGAGAGAGAGCAGTTCGACTTCAGCGTGTGCTGCCCATATTTGACCACTGGGTGTTGCAGGAGGGCCAATCAAATGTTCGGAGACTGGCCCACAAATCCATCCATACTGAGAAACATCTTCTGTGATTGAAGTCAAAAAGCTCCCACTGTGTCCACTGGAATATAAAATCCAGACAATCCCATCTGCTCAGTGCCTTCTAGATGCTATTATGGCTTTTAAATGGTACATGGAGATGGGATTGAACAGACACACGCATACACATTCACACACTTTCGGCCCTGCCTGTCCTGTGCTGTCTGACGGCCTCAATGTCACCCTGACAGCATCGCCCAAGACCCTTTCACAGCGTGAGTCAGCGGCGGACTGGAAATCAGCCTCTAACATATTCTCCCCCAAGGGTTTGACTCATCAGAACAATCACATTTTACCTTGAGCAAATCAAGCAGAAAATACATTCAGAGGCCAGGCTAAACTCATAACCTGTCTCCTTTCTGCTATGGGTCTCCATGCTAAAACTCAATCACCCCAGCAGAATTTGGTATTTTATGGTTCGCATCCTCAGCTGTCTTTTACAATTTGTGATGTATGTTCAATGGTAGCCTTAGAGATTTAGTTTTTGTAGCATTTTGCTGTTTGCGTGAGCCTGTGTGTAGTTTTTTCCTCTTTGAAAATCATAGGCCTGTGAAACTCAATGAAATCCCTTTCATTGATGGTTTTGTTATTGCTGTCGTGTAATCCTCTTCTATGTTGGATTGTAGTGACGAGCGAGTTGGTCATGCTTAGTCTGGATCTGGTAAAGGAGAGGCTTTCAGTCATGAACATGGAAATGAGAAAGAACTTCATCCAGGTCATCCTCACCTCTCTCATCGAGAAATCTCCTGACCCAAAGATTCTCCGAGCTGTGGTGAAGATCGTGGAGGAATGGGTCAAGAACTCTGGCAACACCATGGCTACCAACCAGGTAAAATCTCACAAGCTGCTGCCTCAAAATAAATATTCTGTTAACACCTGGTGTCATAATATGAGGATTTTTCTTTGGTCTTAACATCCGTAACAGTAGGGCAGGGGGATTTAACCGCCGATTCATTCATGCGCATTTCATCAGTAAAGCCTGTTCTTTGATTAGCGGTAAATCTATTATTATTTATATTGCTAGAATGTTGCAAAGCACTGAACATTATCAAATAGGAGAACAGAGTGATGGTAATGTATAATGACGAGATTGTTTATTTATCAAATGCAGAGATGGTCTCTGTAATCAAAACGACGATAGGTGCCACCAACTAAGCAAGCCAGAGGCGACAGCGGCAAGGAACCAAAACCCCATCCATGAGAGAATGGAGGAAAAAAAAAACTTGGGAGAAAGCAGGCTTAGTTGGGGCCAGTTCTCCTCTGGCCGGACGCCTGGGACATAATTTCCAGTTCAATATTAAGCAGAGATTAAATCTCAATCAGCTGTTTTTAAAATGTGCGTCAGTTGATACACAGATACACTACGCTTCTGATTCTGAAGACCATATTGCGCTCATTTTAAAAACAACTGGTGGAGATTTACCACTAATCGAAGAACCGGCTTTACTGACAAACTGCGCATTAATTTATCTACAATTAAATAGCCCAGCCCTACTTAACAGTGTGCCAGAGAGTTAACATTAAGCAGCAATGATGACATTTACTCGTCAACGACTCATGGGTGATTAAACAAGTTCAGTTTAATGTACATTTTAATTTTATTTATTTATTTATTTTTGATATTTTAATTAAGTTTATTAAGATAACTAAATTGAAATGCAATTAAATTCAATATATTTTGGGATAGATTATTTTGTGATCCTTTTACAATGAAATGCAGACTTCGCAACGAGACTATTGAATGATGGATCAGTTAAAAATGACAGTCGACAGCAAAGTCAGGGAGAGAGAGGAAAGTGGTCATTATAACTTGACCTCAGGGAACAGCGTTCAATGATAAAAAATGTATGACAAGACATCTTAAAAAGAACATTTATTCATAGTTTTTTTTAGGTTTTTTTATAAATCAGCTGTCAGTTTTAAAAGAATGTAATCTCAATCAAATCAAAATTTACGAAGAAAATAAGCGTAAACCTGAAGTGTGTTAATCCATTTCTGTAGCCTTGCTAGTAAACCAGCCTTTTGTAGACATGTAATACAGCAGTGTTAAACATTAGAGCTCAAAGCCTATCCTGCTGTAAATGAGGCATTGTGTATTCAGTGCGCTGTGGCCCGGACAGCTGAACCCAGGTGTCTGTTCTGTTAGCCGAAGGCGAGAGAGCAGACAGGGAGAAAAAGGAGCCGAGCAAAGGTGCTGCACAGCTCTCCTGGTAGATGAAAGATAAATGGACTGTATCAATCCGTTACCCCCTTCTCCACCTCAGCTATCCTTCCTTTCTACTGTCTTACGCTCTCTTTGTTTCTCTTTCCTAGCTGCCTAATCCAAGAGAGAAGTCCATTCTGCTGGTGAAAATGATGACCTACATTGAGAAGCGCTTTCCTGATGACCTTGAATTGAATGCCCAGTTCCTGGACATTGTTAATTATGTCTACAGGTAATTGCGCCAATTAATCACAGTGTCCGCTGTCCGCACTGGCCTTCCATCTATTGCCATTAGCAAAAAGACTCTGGCTGGGGGGTGGTAGGCCCCATTTTGAATGCTGTAGTTGGGGCTGGTGGTGTTTGGCGGCTGAGGGGCAGGAGGTATTGTGGGTTGCGTCACTCTAGGCAAGAGAGCATTTCTCCAGTGTCAGGAGCAATTCATCCTGGTGAGAACCTATAGGCTTAAATCAACAGCTGTATCTATGCCGGAACACATGCAGTGCTTAATAGCTGTTGTTCGCTAAAGAGCCACCATGTTTATTGTCACGCTGCATTTCACGCTGTATCAAACGGTAAACACTACAGCATTTTTGCAGCGTTTGTGTAAAGCACTTTGGTACTTTGTTTTTTTTTTTTTCAGAGATGAGAACCTCTCAGGAAGTGACATCACATCCAAGCTGGAGCCAGCGTTCCTGTCAGGGCTGCGCTGCTCCCAGCCGCTGATCAGAGCAAAGTTTTTCGAGGTGTTTGATGCATCAATGAAGCGACGAGTCTATGAGAGGCTTCTGTATATTTGCTGCTCACAGAACTGGGAGGCCATGGGCAGCCACTTCTGGATCAAACAGTGCATTGAGGTATAGACACATTTTATTGAGAAAATATGAGGAAAAACATGTGAAAAATAAATGTGTCTATATGTCATAGTTGGGCATATTTTTGGAGAAACACAATATGTTAATAGACTTAAACACACACACACACACACACACATACATATATAAAATATACAATGTAATATTAAATAAAGTAAATAAAATCTAAAACATTGAAGTAAACAAAAAATTGTAGAACATGTAAATTGGAATAATAAATAATATGTGAATAATATTGAACAATAGTTTTAAATATATACACATTTATGAATTATATTTAAATATGTATGTTTAATATGTGTGTAGATTGCATGTCTACAGTTTTTTTTTTTAAATAATTAAATCAATGTATTGTACATCTTCAACAATGTTATAAGCTCTGTGCAGAGTGGATAATACTTCATAATTATGCACATGTTTAAATTACATAGAAGCTAATTGCACCTTGTATATCAGTTGTATGCATACTGTATCATTTTACCATCTCAGTTGTCCTCCTTTCAGCTGGATTTTAGATAATTATTCTTTTGGTGTTAATGCATTCACCATGTGATGTAACAGCTGTGGTATTTGGCTGCTCCTGCTCAAGTCAGGTCACAATCCATCCATCTCAGCCACAATCAATGCTACTCTGACTGTTGAATTATTAACGCTGTCCTACACATGGCGCGGCTGTGTGCGCGAATCAGCCTGCCGTGATAGAGTAGAAGAATATTCACTGTAGGAGCTTTCCAGCCAGTGTCAAGCATTCAGAGCTATATATGCGCAAGGTTAAAAATGGCAGCTGTTAAACAATGCTGGCTCATGCAGGTGTCACTTATGTGTGAATGTTAGATACTTTCTTCCAAGTGTTGTGATTTTCACAGAAGGAGCAGCTGTTTGCTTGCGTGTTTTAGGAATCGTGGCAGTTCAGAGTTTTTGATGATTCTGTCATCTCTGCTTCACAGCTGCTGCTGGCGGTCTGTGAGAGGAACACCACCATTGGCACCAGCTGCCAGGGATCCATGCTTCCCTCCATCACCAACGTCATCAACCTGGCTGACAGCCATGATCGTGCAGCCTTCGCCATGGCAACGCATATCAAACAGGAACCTCGTGAGAGAGAAAACAGCGAGACCAAGGAGGAGGTCGGCTATGCTGTTCAGTGTATACAAACATCTGTACAGAAAGCTTGTTTGTGCCTTTACTGCCTAATTTAGCTGACTCTAGTGGCAAATTCTGATATATAGAGGAGATTCTGATTAAATTTTAATTTTATGGGAACATCAATTTAGGGACTTGGTTTTAATTTGGGGTTTAAATAATAAATAGTATGTGTGTGTGTGTATGTATAGAGAGAACATTTTAATTGTGGAATTCAAATGAGACCTGTTGCAAGTGTAGCAAGATAACAATTTTTTCACCATATTTTGTTTTTGTGACCTTTTTCATCTGTAGGATGTGGAGATAGACATTGAACTAGCACCTGGAGACCAGACCAGCCTCCCTAAGACCAAGGAGCAGGCAGAGCGAGACGCTGGCAACCAGCTGCACATGCTCACCAACCGCCATGACAAGTTCCTGGACTCCCTGAGAGAGGTCAAGGTGAGCCATCAACTCAACACATGCGGCCCTAATCTCACGCATTAGGAAAAGTAAAGCAAAACTTAAAAAGAAAAAAAGACACTGGTTGCATAAAGGACATATGTAGGGATGGATCACATGTAGAAGTCATACAGGCTTTTGAACGGTGTAGTTAATATGCGCTTTTGGTTCTGGCTTCTTTCATCTCTAACCTGCTCTTCCTCATTTGACTGCTTCCTCATAAGCGTCTCTGTTAAAGAGAGTTTGATCTGGGCAACATGGGATTCTGTCTCCAAGCTCTTTGAGGTCACAGCGTCATTGATTTCTATTTAATCCTAGACACGGTGCTGCTTTATATGCACCTCTCAAGCTGGCTTTAGATAAATGATGAAGTGAGGAGTTCAAAGCCCTGACCTGCCTGCGTTGCCCACCGGAGCTGCTGTCAGGAACCACAGCACACATTTGAGTTCTGGCTTATGCTAACATCTCCATTCCTCTTGTGGTCAGAGGTCCAAACCTTTACGTGCGGTTATGCCCTAAGAATTATTCAGTGGCAAGAGGTCATGGCCAGTCATGCGCATGAACGTACAGTGACCATTTTGAAAGGGAATAGTCTCTTTTGTCCTTCATTGACTGTGAAGATGAAGTCTTTTTTTTTTTTTTTTTGGGGCTGCAAACCTGACATGTAGGAAGCAAGTATAAAGAATAGTGTGTATTAAGCAGGGTTTTATAGATAACTGAAACCAAAACTTTAACATTTTTGCTATTTGAAATAAATGTTAAATTGTATAGATTATATATACAAAAATATGTTTGGTACATCAGGTTTATTTTAGGTTGGATTTATGTACTAAAATAACAAACTAAAGCATGTAGTTTATATACATATTTAGGAACAAAAATGAATAGTCTTGGTAGACTGTGGAACTGAGGCAAGGTGCACTTCTGTAAATCGGCTGAGCTGATGCGATAATATCAAGTTGCTAAATGTCGGTTGATTAATGAACGATATATTGCCTATCTCTAAATGAGTCTCTTGTGTGTGTAATCAGACGGGAGCGCTGCTGAATGCACTTGTTCAGTTGTGCCACATCTCCACCCCATTGGCTGAGAAGACCTGGGTCCAGCTCTTCCCCCGCCTGTGGAAGATTCTGTCGGACCGCCAGCAGCATGTGAGTACTTGAGCTAACAGTTGGCCATATCCTCTAAACATTTTCCATGTAGATGCAGCGTATGACTGCAGCTCGTTTTAGTTTGACCTTTGTTGTGGTTTAAGTGTAGACTGCCTGTTTTACTACTAATAATGCATATCACTGCAGAATCAGCATGCAAAATGTGTGTTAATGGTGTCGGAGGTTATGCCTATCCACTCATCTTTGAGACCTTTGCATGGGTGGGGGGTCTGGCGGGCTGTCTTTCTACCCCTGTCGATGAACTTAAACGGGCAGCGTTTGCTAATGAGCAGAAATTAAACCTTTTATGCAAATATCAGAGTTTAATGGACCAGATGTCTTAAGTATTACAGTTCTCATTAAAGAGCTTTAAATTGAGTGTCTGAGGCTATAGACTATTACAACAGTAGGGATAAAATACTAAGACGTATTTACTGCAGCAGTCTTTTTCTATTATAATAATAATGCAAAGGTCTTTGTGTAACAAGGGCTGTTTTTTTATTGCACTGATATTCCTATTGAATATTTGTAGCAAATTCTCATTGATGTTTGCTGTTTGGTGAGAAGCTAGTTTTGTAAAAAAAAAAAATTGTAAACATTATTGTAAAGTTCTCATCAAAGGCATCCTGTTTTTATTATTTTATTAATTGTTTATTTATTTTTGTATGTGACCAATATTCAGGCTGATACCGTTAAACTGTTTTGTCTGTCAGTCAATAAATAAATAAATAATTATAAAAAATAATAATATACATTTCTTTTATTTTTTGCCTGCTAGATTGGCTGATTATTTTTTATTTAAACACATTTATAGTGTGAATATTAGTTTTGAAATTTTCTGATGATTGCATGTTATGGAATTACTGCTTTTCTATGTGACTGGGTGATGGCAAAGGTAAACTAAATATAAAAGTAATGAAAATCAACACAAATTTTTTAAAATCTGAGGTTACACTTTATTTTATATACACTTTATTATAGAATGTCTAAAGTGATCTTTAAAAATTAAGTGTTACCAAATCTGAAACTGGTGAGAATAAAAAAAAAAAAAAGTAAATTCTCTAAGTAGCCAATGACATATAATGTACCAATATATTATGCGTATCTTATTTTGGTCATATGTATCCATTTTGCAGGCACTCTCAGGCGAGATGGGTCCATTCCTTTGTAGCGGTAGTCATCAAGCTCAGAGGGATTGCCAGCCCAGTGCTCTAAACTGCTTTGTGGAGGCCATGTCTCAGTGCGTGCCGCCCATACCCATCAGGCCCTGTGTGCTGAAGTACTTAGGAAAGACCCACAATCTATGGTTACGCTCCACCCTGATGCTGGAGCAGCAAGCTTTTGAGAAAGGCCTTAGCTTGCACATCAAACCCAAACAGAGCACAGAGTTCTATGAGCAGGAAAGCATCACTCCTCCACAGCAGGTACAGTGATGCATGAGCCCTTCTTGTGTCTTTGTTGCTATTGATATTCTTGGCAGAGGAAGTTTTGTGTTCTGAAGGTTCCCCGTTGTCACTCAAAATGAACTTGTGTGCTGAATTTCCAATTGGCTTTGTTTTGACCTGTCAGTGAGTTCAGTTTGAAGTATCCCAGCATTCAAGCTGCTTATGCTAAGCAGTCATCTCATTGGGACACCTCTGAATATGGATGTGTTTGTCCCCTATATTCTTTGAAGATGTGTTCTTGTATTCCCTCAGGAGATTCTCGACTCGCTGGCGGAGCTCTATTCCCTGCTCCAGGAAGAGGACATGTGGGCGGGGCTTTGGCAGAAGAGATGCAAGTTCCCTGAGACCAGCACTGCCATTGCATATGAGCAGCATGGATTCTTTGAACAAGTGAGAGGCTAAAATCTCTGATTTTATCGCCTTGCATGTATTTGGCTAAATATATAGCCAAATACATAATTTGGGAAGAAATCAAAGATTGTGTATTATAATAATGCTGAGTCCATCATCCTTAGGCTCAAGAAACCTACGAGAAGGCAATGGAGAAAGCTCGCAAAGAGCACAATGTCTCGCCTGCCATCTTTCCAGAGTACCAGCTGTGGGAGGATCACTGGATACGGTAAGTGAGTTTGTCAAGCAGTACTACCAGGGTGCGGTTTGTGAAAAAAGGAGAGTGGGAGGATACTTTTAAGAACTTTTTTTTTCTCTGATAAATCATGATGAATGATCTAATGATCTAAATGTTTTAAATGTGACAGAAAATGAATCAACACAGCTTCCTGAAACTCAGTCAGCTAAACTATTGCTTCACAAAATGATTTAAAGCCCTCCAATTGGATCACGTATCAAGAATCATTTGATTCAGAACGGGACTTTCTAGCACATTTTGAGAATCAATTAATTCAAAAAGGGACTTAATAGAGCGTTTCGCGAATCATCTTCTTAACCCCAATCCCACCTCACCTACAAATCGCACCCTGAGTACTACTAAAATATACTGCACCAAGGTACCAAAATCACTTCTAACAAAAACGTCTAACCAAAACTGCACTCTTAAAGATTTGTTTTGCGTTGCTTAAGACAAAAACTGTAGTGTAAGTTAAGTAATTGTAATTGTTATGGAAGAGGTCAGCTGTCCCCACCCCCACACACATTTAATGAAATGTTCTTCTGCTATCCAGTTGTTCTAAAGAGCTGAACCAGTGGGAGCCTCTGACAGAGTATGGGCAATCTAAAGGCCATAACAACCCATACCTGGTGCTGGAGTGTGCCTGGAGAGTGTCCAACTGGGCTGCAATGAAAGAGGCTCTAGTTCAGGTAAACCACACTCCCGTCAACACAGACAGGGATTGTTTTATTTAATGAAGTGTATGCTTGATCTGAATACTTGTGAAGTTCTCAATAAGCCTATATATATTATATTTTTATATATTTTAAAAGGTTTGGAGGCAGTAAGATTGTTTTAATGTGTTTAAAGTAGCCTACAATGCTCACCAAGGCAATTCATGGATTCATTCATACATTGAAATACAGTAAAAGTAAGTTGAAACATTAATATTGTGAAGGATTATTAAAATGTAAAAACCTTTTCTATATATATTAGGGATGTAACGGTATTGTAAATACTGTCGTACCGCAATATCAAATTTTTTCGATAATACCGTGGTCGCGTGACTCGATAAAATTATAGGTCTTCTGAGAAAAGTTTGCTCAGGCGAATGGAGCGAACGGGAGGTAGCGGGAACTACAATTCCCATCTGCCCAAGCGTGCCCATCATTCTTTGGGGTCTGTTGCCAATACAGATCAGTGTTGCCAACTTAGCGACTTTGTCTCTATATTATTTTTCGACTATTCAGACCCCCTTGGTGACATTTTTCCCTAAAAGCGACTAGCGACAAAATCTAGAGACTTCTTGTACAAACCTCAGCGAGTCTCCGGTTCTGCCGCGCAAGCGCGAGCCCTTGTTTTCTCGGCGCGCGCACACACCTCTCTCTGTGTCTGTTCTGTTCAGCGAGAGGCTGAGAGGAGCTGGGCTTTCAGTTAAAATAGATATTATGTTGCTTCTAACTCTATTTTACATGCACATAGAGCCAAAATCGCAGCGTAGCCATTGTCTGTATATTATGTGTACTTGGTTTTATTATTATGAATTATAAATATAATAATATAATTATAAAGGATTTTAATCTAGATTGACATCTTGTAAGGTAGAGCTGGTTCAGTAGGCCTTATAATGGCGTGCATTTCAGTC
>JAUMHQ010000069.1:6866199-6896291 GCA_032361165.1 Enteromius paludinosus
ATGTCCATGTACTGAACTGTTATTATTCAACCATGCCAAGGTCAATTCAGTTTTCCATTCTATGGCACCTTTAAGTAGTTTGTTTATTGATTCAGAAAGCAGTCCAGAGAGAAAAAGACAAAAAAAGCTCCAAATGACAAGTGTGAAGACCGTTTATGACAAATAGTCAGAAATCAAACTTGATTGTTTTTACTTGTAAATTTGTTAATTTTCTACATGTTAACATAGATATATAGATACATATTAATATATCTCCTTTAGAAAGTGAGTCTTTGCCCCAGAGCCATAGACTTCATAATTGAATTTGCTGATGGTTAAATCCGTTTACACCTGCACTCCTTAATGCAGCCATACTGAAAAACCAAGTCCAATAAGAGTGATTGGAAGGGACGTGAGAGGCAGACAGGAGCTGTGAGACAGAGAGAGTGAGAACGCCACCAAGTTTAAAATGGCTCGTAATTACTTTTCCCCATCAGATAGTGTTTGATTAAATACCTGCAAGAAAATTAAATTTACATGATGAATGAGCACTCAGAATGAAGGTTATAATGTGCCATCAGCTGATATTAACAGATAATTGTGAAAAATATTGTATTGCTTAATTTATTTTGTTTTGGGGGGGGGGTTGGGGTTTGATTTGGCAAGTCCATAGACTGATTTGAGACATTTATCTTGTAAAGCAGGCATTACTATTGAACGGATTGTTTTTGGATGCGTGTATGTGTGTTCGTGGGCATAATTCATTATCACGGCTCAAGCTACTCATGGTAAACCCTCATGTTGTAAATCAACTTGTAAGTGCCAGACTCCCTCCCTCACATCTTTCATTTCCAATTCGCACAAGAGATTAAAGATCTGTGTGGCATTTCGGTAAGACTGCGGTGTGTGTTTACTGGCTGATATGTTAAGGTCATGCATCGGTAGTTTGTGAGGAATGGGCCACATTTTTTTGGGTCACTGTGGCCAGTGTCCTCTGCTGGTGTGGTCTAAGTGTTGTTCTGAGAGTGTGATTAGGCATTAAGAGAATAGATTCTTCGCTTGTGCGCTTCCCTATCTCTGTCCGTTCTCTGACTTTTAAGATACTTTGATCCCTCCATTCGTTCAGCCACCTCGAGACACCTCGTTTCTCTATTTCTTTTTCTTTCTCAATAGGAATCATAAGCCTGTAATACAGTCTCAGTAATGGATTTGAGAGCGCTCTGTCTCAGTGATATGTGGATTCTTGAATGACTGTAGCCCTCAGAATTAATCTGAGCAGGCACTTTAAACCGAGCTTGTGGATGTTGCATCTTGCTGTTGGATGTGTACTAACTACATTGAGATTCTCATCTGTTTATTCCTGGATTATTCTTATTCAGGCAGCACAACAGATTATTGAGCTACAAGAAGCTGCTCAGATTAATGCAGGCCTCCAGCCCACCAACCTGGGTCGCAACACCAGCCTCCACGACATGAAGACCGTGGTGAAGACCTGGAGAAACAGGCTCCCGATTGTCTCGGATGACCTCTCCCATTGGAGCAGCATCTTTATGTGGCGGCAGCACCACTATCAGGGTATGCCAGGATATGAAGATAAATTCTAGTGACAGAACAATGATTATTTCGGCACTTTTGATTAAATATATTTATTTTTTCTTGCAGCCATTGTGACCGCTTTTGAAACCAACACGCAACATGATCCAAACACTAACAATGCCATGCTTGGAGTGCATGCATCCGCATCAGCCATTATACAGTATGGGAAGATCGCTCGGAAGCAAGGTCTGGTTAACGTAGCTTTGGACATCCTGAGTCGTATCCACACCATCCCCACCGTGCCAATTGTAGACTGCTTCCAGAAGATCCGTCAACAGGTTAAATGCTACCTGCAGTTGGCTGGAGTAATGGGCAAGAATGAGTGCATGCAGGTGAGTCAACTATAGCATGACTGCATAATTTCTAAATCAGGCATTAGGTTTCTTGAATGACTAGTCATCTAATATTTCAAAAGGATAACTAATTACTGTGGTTTTGGTGTCACCTGACCCAGATCTAAAGCATCTCATAGAGCTTTCTTTGTTTTAATTCAGCTGGATAAATTCAGTGACATATGAAGACTAAAATGTTTTGATTTGATCATTTTTGCTTGTTAATTGCTACATGTCTGTGCACGTCATCAGTGAAGGGATATGAGGGGGAGGGAAGTTAATTTTTATCATAATTACAAGATAAAAAAAAGCATGAGTAAATATAGTAAATATTTCAACATTCTATGAAAAATAAATATGGCCGATACTACTGGATTTTTGCTGATTTCCGATATGCCTCATTTTGGTTGATACTGATATATTCCGTAAGCTTAAAAACTACAACAAGTTTCTCTTGTGCAGAAATCATAAGCAAATACATTTTTTATTCTGGTTAGATTTTAACAAAACATTATTTGTTAAAATGAAATGAACAATAATGGGGTTTTTTTGACAATACACTGAAACTTACTAGAAATATATGTATATATATATATATATGTATATAGCTATCCAATCACTGCATTTTTCCACTGCACTTTTAACCCTGACATTTTATTTTAAGATTTAAAAACAATCTAATCATCATTCAGATGAAACTGCTTGCACACCTTGAGCACATGTGAGTTACTCCTCTTATCGGCAAGAAACATTAGAGTAATTTTACATATTGGGTCAATGCCGATATTTACATTTAAAGCCGATTCCGATATCAGGCTTATAATATTGTGCATCTCTAGTCAATATGATTTTATGCTGACTAACAAAATAAACACGAACACAAGCCAGTAATCAAAAGCCAAATACGTCCATGCAAAGATGCAACTTGAAAAAAAAAAAAAGACTAGTCCAATATTTGTGAATGATTATTTATCATTGAATCTGTCAAACTGACTTCATCTATACCAAATCTAGTTTGCTTTGCCGACACACCTGCTGATTTTGCTGTTAGCCGGACTCTCTTAATCCAAATAACGCTGCTCTCATTACGGTGAGAATGACTGTGGTGCTGTCACAGTAAGGAATGCATTCCAAACAGTGTAAGGAATGGGCTGCTCGCTGCAGCATTCGCTTAAGCCTGATTAATGGAGCTGCCTCAACTGAGCTCAAGTCATTAAAGTACCATTGGATTTAATAAGTCTCTCTCTCTCTCTCAGCTATCACTTGGACCTGTTCCGTTCCCTTTATCATTTCTTTGGCACACTCCAAGCCACTGGCTCTCACCTGGGAGTCTTATATTGAGCAACAGAGATGTCTACAACAGATATACGCTGTTGTCAGTGGTGTTGACTTTTGATGTAAATTAATTTTAGGTCAGAAAATGACACATTAGCCCAGTCTGGCCCATCCATTTTGAGGGATGTAGAATCATTCATAAGAAAATGAACAACTCATAAATATGAAATATACTTTGAGGAATTTCAAATGCAATCATTGTTATTGTGTTGTCAGGGTCTGGAGGTGATTGAGTCCACCAACCTGAAGTACTTCACCAAGGAGATGACCGCAGAGTTCTACGCTCTCAAGGGCATGTTCTTAGCCCAGATCAATAAGTAAGAGTTGATCCCTGGCTTTGTTCATCTTCTCTGCCTTTCTACCTGTCACTTCGAGTCCTTCACCTTATCGCCCCCATTCACTCTCTCTTTGTCTTTAATTGACGCCACTCTCACTATCTTTTATTTTGTGCATGATTCTTTGCACTGACAATAAAGAATCGGAAACCATGATCATTACGAGCTCACTTTTTAAAAATGAACAATTTCAATGAAGCGTCATTATGGAGAGGAAAGATAAACATCTGTGTGTGCCTGTGTGTTTGTGCCACTAATCATCACTTCTAAAACTTTAGGCCAATAATGAGGTCAGAACAATCGTTAACAGTCAATATGAGAGTATGATGAGTGATTAACCTTATATAGCAAGACTGCAGCAGAGGATAATGACACTGAACTCATGATGAGTGATTATCTACTGTCATATTTCTATTGACTGGCATTTCCATGAGTCAGTCAACAATTCTGGGTAAGAATCTGTCATGTAATTGGTAAACATCTCAGAATACTGTAGATTAGTTTGTAGCACAATGAGGCCAGGTGTTTTAACCGCCCAACAAGACATTTAAACAAACAGATAAGGGTCATTGACTATAAAGAGCTGCCAAGATAATGAACAAGGGAAATGTGCATTCACAAAAAATGATATCCCATTATGTTTTACAGTTGTCATTATTACAAAATTATGACACAACTGCTTGTTTTGAAATTGGATAGAAAGTGTTTGATAGTAAAGTGAATTTTAACTCAAAAATTGATGGCTAAAGGATAGAGGAGGTGAATTTAAAGTGGTTGTCAGCATGATTTTCATTTGATTCATATATTAACACATCTTGAAAAAAACAGCATCATGTCATTAAAAAAATAAACCTATAACCACCTCCTTACACCACCATAGCTCTATATAGGCCTTCCTCTTTTCCTCATCACGAGTGAATTGATGGCGAACCCAGAGCCCGACTCTGGATTGGAATAGCTTATTAAATACACATGCTGAATAATTAACTCAATAGCAATTTACGAAATCTCTGTGATCAGCAGAAGTTTCCCCCAGCCTCAGCAGGGCCTAATGTAATCATTACATTTTCACTCTCTATGAATATTAACGTAGGGATTTGATAAAGCAGTAGAGCTGTCGGAGGAAGATGTTTGACACTTGACTGGGCGTGGGGACTTTGCCCGACTCTCGGCAAAGGCCACGAGCAGAAACATATTATACATGTCCACGACTGACGTGACGCTTCAGTGGATTTGGGCTCCCCAGACTCCCATTGCAATCAAGTGTAATTTTTTTGCTTGCCACATACTCATTAAAAGTTTCCATTATATGTGATTGGTTTAGTAGGTGTGTCATAGGGTAGCATTTAGAGATGGTGATGGTAAGGGCATAGACTCGAAGCACAGATTATAAGTCCCATCGAGTGCTTTCAGTCTCTTATAAAGCCCTTTATGAGCCTTTCTCAACTTCTTTTCTTAAACGGCTTCTTCGATAAAGGGTCCTAGAAAAGATGCTCTCAGGGGACAAATTCTCAAAGCTCTAAAACGGCTGATGAAAAGAAATATTAGACCCGGTCAGCTAATTTCAGTTAGGTGCTGAAATACTGAATAGATTTTAGATGTAATAATGATTCCCATTAACTTTTTTTTTTCTCTTAGATGCTACTCAGACTTATAGTGAAATTCCAATAAGAAGTGGAAAAATAATCATCATAAAGTTGAAATGCCTCCTGGTTACCAGTGCACCAGAATATTTTACTCACTCAAGCTTAATTCACCAAATTGTTCATATTGTTTACGTTTTTGAGAATTCTAGATTGTAATGCTCTGAAGTGACATTCCCTTCTCGTTTGAATTGTCTCTTTCAGGTCAGAGGAGGCAAATAAGGCATTTTCTGCTGCAGTGCAGATGCATGATGTTCTGGTGAAAGCCTGGGCTATGTGGGGCGACTACTTGGAGAACATCTTTGTCAAAGACCGCCAGCCCCACCTTGGTGTCTCTGCAATCACCTGTTACTTACACGCCTGCCGCCATCAGAACGAGAGCAAGTCACGGAAATATCTTGCCAAGGTACAACATCTTCTCTTTTTTTTTTTTTTTTCTCTCCTGCTGACCTCACTGAGTGAATGAAGTAAATTGTAAAGTTTAAAAATGTTCATAAAACTACATACATGGCTATTTTAATTGGATACTATGCATTTGTGATGTTATATTAAAGGCTTATCTTTACATGAACTTCTACATTTATTTACTTATTTTTAGGTTAATAGTAGATTTCAGATCATTAAAAAACATTTTTTTTAAATCTTTTTTTAACACTCATAGCCTGACTTTTGTAACGCTGATTAAAAGTTTGCTAAACGTTCAGTGAACTTTCCCATTGGTTGTGATTAGTGAAAGGAGGGAAATGAGAACTACTCATCAGTTCTACTGTGTAATCTGGAGAGGGCAAGATATACTTAGTGTTTTTCTTGTCAATAACAGGCAAAAATGGTTGGCAGGGATGCACAGAGCATGTCATAATGGGATAGCATCTTTTTCGACAGGCCTGTAATTAGTTTTACCATTAAACCCATTTACCATAACACACAGGCAAACTCAGTGCTC
Source organism: Enteromius paludinosus (assembly GCA_032361165.1). Taxonomy (NCBI): domain Eukaryota; kingdom Metazoa; phylum Chordata; class Actinopteri; order Cypriniformes; family Cyprinidae; genus Enteromius; species Enteromius paludinosus. The sequence continues at coordinate 6,872,363 of JAUMHQ010000069.1, forward strand.
ATTTGTGGTCCAGTAAACCCATTCTGCTCTGATGGCTTTGTTAAATGGGGGCATATCTGTCACCGTATGCCATTTCTGAATTAATGCAGCTGCGGCAGGGGGGACGCACTGCATTCAGACTGATGAACCTCCAATGATGGATGTAATTATATTATTAGACCTGATGATGGGTTTTGTATGGATAGTATATACATGGCAGTATGCTCTCTGTCGAGTACTGTACGCTAGATCAAACAGCTCCATTTGTTTTTTTTTTCTTGTTTTTTTTTTTCAGCGTGGATTTGACTGCAAGGGGCACTTTAGATTCTGTGTGGACTGCTGCTGGCCCCTGAAGCTTTAGAGACAGTGGCGTAGTTTACACGTGATTAATGAGAGTAGATGCTCGCTGATGATCAGTAATTATCCGTAAGCCATGTAGCGCAGGCTGTCCAGTGCTTAATGTCTCTATCAGGCCTTAGCACAGATGAAGGTTCATCTTTTACCATTCCACCAGCCACCATAGTTGAGCCCCACCAACAATAGCAAAAGACAGCAGCTGACTGGTGGGAGTAAGGTGGGCGAGATGATTTTACAAGCCATTAAGCCCTGGAGTAGCTATCTCTTGGAGCTGATGGCCTCATCTTCAGTTGCTGACATATAGATTTAGTTTCAAATGAAAACGTTACATGTTCATTCACATAGGTTGAGGATCGCTTTATACAAACTGACTGTTGAATATGAATGTTGACTTGTGAGATTTGTGAACGGCTGGACATGTGCGTGAGGGGATAAGGAAGATAAATTTGGCAATTGTAGGAATTAGTCATCCCTTTGGAGACTTGGCTGATGTGTATGATAAATATTTTAAAATGTGAACTTTTTTTATGTTTTTAAAGGTCCATTGAATTAAATGTATAACGGATCTTGCTTGAAATAAAATGTCATTGTCATGTTTTTTTCGCAAGTATTTCAAAGAAAATTTGTTGATGAAATTTCTTCCTGCAGCAGGGTTTATAAAATCAGAACTGTTGCCAAAAAAGCCCATCTCTGTTCTTCTTCAGGTGCTGTGGCTGTTGAGTTTTGATGATAAGAACACATTGGCCGATGCTGTGGACAAATACTGCATTGGAGTGCCGCCCATCCAATGGCTTGCCTGGATCCCTCAGCTTCTCACATGTCTGGTTGGCTCAGAGGGGAAACCTCTCCTCAACCTCATCAGCCAGGTTGGATTGCTCACTACATTACGTTTTTATAGCAGCACATTCATGCTTGATATATCCATCTAATCGAGATTAATTTCACTTGCGAAAGTCAAAACCCTTTTTGCCGTATTCATAGCTTTTCCGGTTCCCTTTTTGTATATTTATGCAAAGCATTTGTTATTGGGTTAATATCAAACACTCCCCAACAGTGGGAACAGAACCGCCAATTAAACAAGAGACTAATTTGCCTTCCTTGATGGAGTATTATTTCCAAGCCATTTAAAAAGCTCCCGAACTTCAAAGAGGAAACAGCTGCTCCAGGGGCCCAAAGAGAGAGGGAGAAAAAAGGAGACTGAGAGAGAGTTCTGTGTACTTAACCCACGTAAAAAGACAGTGAAATCCCCCTCTTATTCACTGACTTGTTCCAAACAGGTTCTGCATGCAGCTCGACCACCTCTTTTCTCACGTATACATGCCAGACCAGCGACTTCTAATCTCTCCATTTCAGCACCGACGCTCCCGTGCAGTGGAAATGCTTCACTTTGAGATTAAGTACACTTGAGTCCCTGATAAGCACCCAATGAAATAGATAGGTTTACACACTATAATCTCAATTAATGGAGTTGTCAAGGCTGTTTTAGGGATGACAAGTCTCCTTCTTTGAAGGAGCTTTTGGGTCTGATTGAAGGCAGCGATGACAAGTGAAAGGTAGGCGTTTTGATTTCAAGTGAAATCAGCGGATGGAGCACCTTTATCTCAGGCTCTGAATAATTTAGCTGTGCTCCAGTTGGCGGGATGTTTTAAAAACGTTTGGTGAAATATTGATGAAGGTGAGCTGTGGGGTGCCTTCAGATGAAACCGAGGCGAGAAAAACTCAACACCTTTATGCACACAGATGCCCATCACATGCATGCACGCACACCCTAAAATATGATGAGACTTCTCTCCAATTTTAGGGATGATCTGTCCCCCGTTGCCTCGTTCATTTTTAATGCGATACTTAACCAGCTCTTAACAGAAGGTCTTGGCCATGGCTGCTTTTCATGTAAAAGCCCATCTGGACTCCGAGGTGTCTTTTTACACCTAAAGGCCAGCCTGCTTTCTGCTGTCTGTTTGACGAAGATCGTGTTTCCACCTTAATGGGCAGCTTGAGCTGGGTGCTGTGAGACCTGAGAGGGGCTGTGGGCGGTTTGAGAAGGAGCGCTGTCTGCCGCCTCCATATTTGCCCCCCCCCCCACACACACACACACACACACACTTACACACATTCACACCCCTCACGGATATCGCAATGCCAGGGGAGAAAGAGGAGAGGAACAAGTTGATAAGCATGTTTTTGGGACTATTACATAACAATAAGAGGATCCAAAGATTGGGTTATGAGTCAGACTTCACCGTCTGTTAGATTTAAATTATAAAGATTAGGACCATTTTTCTTCAAAAGATGTGAAATAGGCCTTACAACTTGGTTCTTTTACCGCAGCTTAAATAGGCGGTGTGCAATATTTACAGAATTACATTTAATAGTGGTGTTTTTAAACTGATGATCAGCTAGTTTAAACACATAGTACTGGTCGAAATTCAACCCGCGGTAGAATTGGTCATTTCAGTTTTTAATACTAGGGGAAGATCCTCTAACTTTATCTAGCCTTTATCTATTAAGCATGTTTTATTTGATTCTGCTGGTTTCAAATCATTGAGAAAATTTTATTATTCAGTTAACTCTTGCAGAGATGTTAAACAAGTTAAGTTAAGCCAAATACAGTTTTGGAGTTTAAAAAAAATAACGGTCCCACTTCATATTAAGTGTCCCTAATACCTGTGTACGTCCATAGTAACTACTGTAGATGTATATGAAGTATGTAACCACACTGGAAGTATACAACGGTACATAGTATCTACAGCTGTGATATTTCTGTAACTTCACACATGTAACAACCCTCAGAAGGGTATGTGTAAGTACAAATGTGTAACAGGACATTGGCAACAACACTTTTTGGCAATAAAAGTACAAATGTGTAACAGGACCAACAGCACTTTTTGGTAAAATAAAGTAACACTTTATAATAAATAGACAATTGCTATGGATTTAGCATGTAATTACTCTGATGTTACACAGCAGCGGGCAGTAAATTAGGCTTTACTTATAAATTGTGGTTGTTGTCCAGAATGTTACACTTTATATTAAGTGGGCAGTTCCTGAGGAGTTACCATGTAAATACACTGGTATTACAGAGGTGCGCAAACTCCACCCACTTTACAGATCCCTAAACCTTCCCAACTACAACCCCTGATCACCCCTGTTCCAGTTCCTCTTATACATACTGCTGTTACAAAATGTAGCCTCCTGTTACATGACTAGTGAAGTGAAAAAAGTGTTGTTACCAATGTCCTGTTACACATTTGTATTTACACACCCATTCTGAGGGTTGTTACATGTGTGTAGTTACAGAAATATTACAGCTGTAGATGGTATGTAGCAATGTGTACTTCCAATGTGGTTACATACTAGATACACATCTAGTTACTATGTAAGTACACAGGTATTAGGGACATAAGGTTAATATAAAGTGGGACCAATATATATAATTATAAAACGTGATATAATTGAGTTAGAATATTTCTTGCCCTTAAAATAGCCACCGAAGCTGGAATGGCGCTAAACAAAAACAAACTGCACAAAATTCATGCCATTGGTTAAAGAAATAATTCACCCAAAATGTCACACGCTCAACTGTTGATATACGGTGATCAAAAAATGGGTTAGTTTTACGATCTCTTTAGGAACTTTTTGATGCATCAAAGTGCTGTCAGACTGTAGACAGTCTATGGACGATGAGTAAATAATAGTTTTAAGTTAGATTCATTTATTATAGGGCTGCATTCTTAATCATATTTTAATTGTGATCACAATTTCTGATTCTCAAGATTTATTAAAGGAACAGTTCACCCAAAATTAAAAATTCTGTCATCATTTACTCACCCTCAGGTAGTTCCAAACCTGTATGAATTTCTTCGTTCTGCTGAACACAAAGGAAGATATTTTGAAGAAAGTTTGCTGTCAGGCTGTTTTGGGTCATTGGCTCAGTGGTGACTGAAACAAAAAACAAATAAAAATAAATATTTTATAGGTATATATATTTGCTTTACACTACATTAGGAATATTACAACACTATTAACCTAATTTGTACATCTGAAAGAGATCGCATTTTAGTCTCTAGCTGTCAGCAATTCATACTGCACTTTAAAGATCTTATTTTGACAGAAACAATAGTACAGCTTTTATGGTTAACAGGTCTACAAAAACGCATCTCATTACAAACGTAGTGAAATGCTGTAATCATCTGCCACAAAAATAAAGATTTGCATGCTTCAGTATGAAGTGTGCGGCAAAAACAGACTTGTTGAAGGAAATAAGCAATATTGTACTCTCATTATTTAATTTCATTCAATGTCCTAAAACACAACTTACCGTCATGTGGATACAATGATATTGAGAATGTTTTGCCATCGCAATACCACGGTATTGATAATACTATTACATCTTTAAACTATCAATAATTTGTTTTAAGTAATTAAGTTACTGCATTAATAAAATTGGCTATTTGCTGCAAGATTATGTAACACAAAGCATTTGAGTTTCATATTCTAGTAAAAATGTGTCTATCGTTATACTGTTACTGTGCAGTTACTTACTGTTAAAAATTTTTTTGTAAAAAAAATTGTCCAGAGTGCAAGCGTACCAGTGCCGTTTTGATAAATACATGGGTTTATGTGCTAAATGATTAAACAGCCTGAACCTTTTGTGAATCTGTTCAAGGACATCTCTGAAAGGGAGAAAGTGTACACTCGGGCTTGACAAGCTTTTAGCGAGTGTCATATTGAGCCATGGTTTTAATCTGCCCTTGATGTTTGTCCATCTCATTGCTTTCCCCCTACGGTTTCATTTTCAAAAGCCTGCACTATCACAGAGAAGTTTCAAAACATGTCAGCACCACGTTTCTCTCTCTCGCTCTGACCCGAACCCACAGGGACGATCTGAAATGTAATCTGTGACTGTTTCTCTTAGGTGGGACGTGTCTACCCTCAAGCGGTGTACTTTCCGATCCGAACCCTGTACCTGACGCTGAAAATCGAGCAGAGGGAGCGCTACAAGAGCGGTACGACTAGAGCTTTTGTTTTTTGTTTTTCACACCTACAAAACCTACAAAATTCAACATTTGCTTTATGTGATGCTGTCATTTTTGTTTCCTCCAGATTCTGGCCAACAGCAGCCCAGTTCGGCGGCTGCACAGACCCACTCAGCATCCGATCCGGGCCCCATCCGTGCCACTGCTCCCATGTGGCGGTGCAGCCGGATCATGCACATGCAGCGTGAGCTCCACCCCACCCTGCTCTCCTCTCTGGAGGGCATCGTGGACCAGATGGTCTGGTTCAGAGAGAACTGGCACGAGGAGGTGAGCGGTTTAAAGCGAGTGTTTTTGTATTCCAGAAGCGAGTGGCTACCTCTTAAAGCACATCAGCCCTTAGCGCAAGTTAAACATGACATGAATGCGTTTTATGTCCGGTTTGCTTACGTTCTTTAGTCTAACGCCGCATGCTCTCATGCACGTAGCTGTTTTCAGAGGGCCGGCTGAGCAGATGAAAGCTGACAGAGGGGAACGATTGGGGCTCAGTCAGGCTGAAAAGTGGTTTTGCAGCGCAGGTGGACATTGGCGTTCCAGTGCTAATCGGGCTTTGGCGAGGGGCTCGCTGTGATTGATGGGTGAGGGGAGTGTAGACCAAACGCGGGGAGATTGGATTGCCATGACAGGGCTGATGCGGTGATGTGTCGAGGCTAGACGGGATGCAAGAGCCCCGTTCCTGTGGGACACTCACTGAGAAACAGCACAAGAGGAGGACGGCAAAGGGCGAGGAAGAAAGTTTAGCAAGGAGAACTGGAGGATGAAAGAAATTGGCATTGAGAGAGCTCAGTGAAGTAAAACGTGGGTTTAATTTTCCAGACATTGATGAAGTATAGTCCCAGTCTAAATTAGTCTGTTAATGGTGATCTTCTTCTCTTGAAGTCTAAGCTAAATCTCTGCAGCAAAGACCGGCAGAGGCAGGCTTTTACTGATCTCTCTGGTGAACATCTTCGCCTCTGAAGGATTTTTAGTATTATCAAAATGGCAAAGTGGATTGAATATGTGGGAATGGTGTTATCCTTCATGGTAAATTGATAAAGACTCGTTAACCATTCATCCTCATCTCCTGGTTTCTCATTTTTCCCCTCATTTCCTTCCTCAGGTTCTGCGGCAGCTCCAGCAAGGTCTGGCTAAGTGCTACTCGGTGGCATTCGAAAAGAGCGGAGCTGTGTCCGATGCTAAAATCACTCCGCATACGCTCAACTTTGTAAAAAAGCTGGTCAGCACATTCGGCGTGGGCCTGGAGAATGTCTCTAATGTGTCAACTATGTTCTCAAGCGCTGCCTCAGAGTCCCTTGCCCGGCGAGCTCAAGCTACTGCTCAAGATCCCGTGTTCCAGAAGATGAAGGGCCAGTTCACCACAGGTCAGAACATTCACAATTCCTATGCACATTGTTCTACATGGAAAATGAAATGCAGTTTTCTCCACATCTGAAGTTGATGTTATCATACTGTGTGCTACTGCAGTTTCACAAAAAATATCAGGAATATATATATATTTTTTTGTATCCTGGAAATTGAAAAAAAAAAAAAAAAATCCATATATTTTATATATATATATATCATTTTACAGCAGTGGTTCTCAATCCTGGTCCTCGTTTACTTTACTTCGGAACATTCATTCACAGATTTGCACCGTAAATAAGTGAATACGGTTCAAATCACGTCTCGCACACACTGTGCTAGATCAGCGGTTCTCAATCCCGCTCTGCGCATTTCGTATGTTTCTCTTGTCATTCGTTCTGTTCGAACGTATGCGCATTGCGAAGTGGACATCACTGAATATTCCGCCATGATTCCAGTTCAAAGTGAATTTATACGTTCCATTCAAAGTGCGTTTAAGTGTGCGAGACGTGATTTAAATCGTATTCACTTATTTACGCTGCAAATCCGTGAATGAATGTTCCGAAGTGAAGTAAACTTTAATGGACACTGTGCAGGGACCATGTCGATTGGGAACACAGCTCATGCACGGAGCTCTCTTATGAGCTGATTATCAGAATCAGGTGTGTTAACAAAGAGAGAGATGCAAAATATGCAGAGCAGGGGGGCGCGAGGACCAGGTTTGAGAACCACTGTTTTATAGGATTCAAAAAATATAGTTAGTATAAGCCAATTATTAGAATATTACAATAGAATTAATTCTGAATTAGTGTATATTTTTCATTGTATAGCTGAAGTGTGTTCTTGTCATTTTAATTTTAATATAGTTTTAAAGCAAGTTAATTTGAACTTAAGTTTTTCATGTATGCATGTTCATATTCAGCAGAATATTACAGAAAATATTTTTTTATTTTAGTTTTAGTTTAGTAGTCTTTTAAAAAACTCATTATTCTATGAAAACTCATTTCATTAACTCAATTTAATTGGTTAAATGATGGGAATCCATGATCCAATCAAATCTCAAAATCAACCCCTGCATTTCTTGTTTTACACTGAAATGCCACGTTATAAATGTTTAGTTAATTGTGAATGCTATTTCCTGTCGTCTTCAAATGTAGTTGAATTTTAACACAAAAGTACAGATAAAATAATTCACACATGGACTTCTCTCAGAAGTGTCGGCAGAAGTCTTAACTTGAAGCGCACTTAAAGGATCACATCCCATGTGCACAATTACACATGCTCTCGCTCTCTTCTCTGTTCTGCATAACCACTTCTGCTCAGAGTTAACCACAGGCCTCTCCACCAGACCGACTCAGAGAATAATTGGCTCTGTGAACCATGTGATTAGATTTAATGGAAAGATGACTATGGGCAGAACCATGTGTGCGTATATCAAGGTGCTGTTGACTGTAAAGAAATTATAAAGCTTTTGGTAAACATGTTTTTTGTACCAATAAACACTACACATGACTATTATATGTATGGATTGCTTTCAAAGACAAAAGTAGGCAAAATGGCAAAAAATATATATTATTCGTTTAATCAGGTAAAGGGGGAATTGTGTAATTTCTGTTACTTTTGGTACCAAGCGAAATTGCAAAAATGCCAAAATGTTCTTCCTGCAATCAAAATTTTTCCAGTGCTTCCCGGTTATTTGGCACATTTTTATGTCTGTACCTTTAAATCAGTCTTTTTTTTTTCTTTTTTTTTTAAGGGAACCACATGCTGTTTTTTTTTTCTGTGACTTTACCTTTAAATCCCAAATGTCCTTCACCCCCCTAGATGTTTGTTTAAATCTCTCTGAGTCGGGGAGAACTTGGCATGGCTCTTTCCTGAGGCCAGTTTTGTACACATTGCCTGACAATAACCTTCCAGTACCCCCGGTGTAGACCTGGCTCTCAGAAAGCAGAGCATGTGTGAGTCAAAGCGCATGTTAAAACAAACTCCCCCTCAGCGCTCCTCTGCTCAGGAGAGCAGAATATGTTTATACTTCCCTTCCCTGTCCACCTACAGTCTCTACACCTCAGTAAACTTTGAATCCTGGAGCTAATGCTCTCGTTTGCTTAATATGAAGCTCTATCCAGAGGCTTGTGTGTGTGTGTGTGTGTGCGTTCACGACCCTAGAGGACTGTTAAGGTTGTAAGTGTGTAAAACAGATGTTGTGGTGCCAGCTGTCTCTGGGCAGTGAGGCGTGGCCATTGTGCCCTGAGCCTTCTCTGCCCGTCTGACATAGTGTGCTACTGGGAATGAGTTTTGGAGGGGAACCAGCAAAGCGCAAAGCCCGCTTCATTCCCTGTATCCTTCTCCTCCCAGGCTCTCTGTTCCAACACACATGTCCAAACAAACACATACTCCAGCACCATTTGTTAAGAATCCTTTAATCTAATCACAGTCAAGCCATGGGCAAATGTTATTGTTTATCAAGTGTGAATTGCCCAAACACATTTTTAATGCTCTCTAAAGGTTTTTCGAAATAAAAAAAAAAGGATGGAGATGACGTGATGAATTCATTTTTTATTACCTGTACCTTCCACAGTTATTCAAACTGTGAATAAATTATACAGAGAAAGTATGTGAAGATTACGTTATATGTACATCTGCACTTTTCTTGTTTATAAGATCATTGGTGGGAGTAAATAACCAGTGCACTCTCCACCTTCAATACCACGTATGAGGTGAGACCCTTGAGCAAGGCACCGTTCCCCTAACTGTTCCCCGGGAGCCCACTGTGTGTGTGTCCACTTAAAAAAAAATGTCATGCAAAGCATGGAGTCAACATTGAGCAGTTTTTAATCTATTTAATGCTCCTAATATTGCTTTGAGAGTCTCCTACAATAGCTTTACACGCGTTGATTCTCAAGCAATTCGTTCGAAGCAGTTCTAAGATTCAGTCTCTCTAAACCTCTCCTTTCCTTGAGCCTACTCTGCTCTGATTGGTCATATGGCCCAGTCTGTTGTGATTGCTCTACCGTGTACAGCAATTCGTCAGTAAAATGACGTGTTTGTGGGAGGGGTCAACTTGTTCACAGCTGACCAACGCACAACATAAGTGGGTATTATGCCACGATGTGTAGCTGTGACGGAAGTAGGATTCAAATTAGTAATGACTCGTTTAGGCTGTAGAGAGTCGATTCTTTATTTTGGAAAACTGTCATTTATTGTGCACTTTCTGATTTACATCTTTGAAGATTGTCTACATTCACATACAGCTACATTACACACTGCATGAAAGGCAATATTGGAAATGGCACAATGGGGGCACTTTAATGCTGTGGTAAACAGCATTTTTGTCCGTTTGTTGCAATAGTTTCTACAAAAGGTAACTGAGGATAGTGTGGATATTATTGATATCGGCAAGAATAAAATTGGAATTTCTCTGGATTTAAAAAATCCTTGGGAACTTTTGGGATAATGCAAATACACAACTGCATGAAATATATCACACTGTGCTAGAGGTCCCATCCATGAGACTGGATTCGAACTCGGGACACCCACAGCGCTGACATGGGACACTAACTCTGATCTAATGTCTCTTCTATTTCAAATGTACTCCACACTTTTGTACTACTTCCAGCAACAGTACAAATTTATTTACACCTTCAGCCATTGCAGCACAATTAAAAAAATGCCATTTAAAAAATTTTAAGGTTCTTTTAGATACCTTATAAAAAATGTTACAGGTATATTCGCTTAAATTGTCAAAATATGTTGCTTGTGTGGAATATAGTACTGGGAAGTAATACTAGTAATAGTACTAGTGGTGTTAATATTTCTGAAACGTGTGTTTTAGCGTTGCAGGGTTATGCTGTTCTCAAGCTTTGCTGTCTGCATTGATCTAAAGCGGGAGCGTGTCTGCGGGGCCGAGGCTGTTTCAGGGCTCCTGTTGTGCTATACACTGTGTTCGCTCAGGCATTTCAGTGATGGAATTTAAAGTAGAGAATTCACCGGAGACCGCTACACAGCGAGCGGTGCGGGCAGACGGCCGATGGGGGGGTTGTATTTTTAGCGCTTGGCCACCTCCACCACCCAAGCATTATTAGGTGCAGAAAACTTCCGCCTTCGGTGTATCTCATTCACAGGTCAGAGAGCAGAGACTTTGTTTTCCACAGCAGCGGGGAGCTCAAATCCCTCTAGAGTTGAGCTGTTCCTGGGTCAGTGAGACAGCTGAAACTGAGCGCACCATACTACCCATCCATATTGGAACTGACAAAGGTGTTACATTTATCAGAGAAGAACCGCGTTGCCCGGGAGGTACCGTTATCTGAAAAACCCCTAGCTTCGGGGCACTGCCGCTACAAGGGATTGTCTGTTCATTTTTATTCTAAATTGATTACACAAAGTCGACCGCTGTGCATAGCCGTGCTTTTCAAGTCAAATCCCCTTTTTTTTTTTTTTTTTAAATGCTCACTGGTCATTAAACACCTAAACAGTCTTTAAGGTCTTTCAGAGAGAGTCGGATTGGCTGAGATTACAGAGCATGTCTGATCGCAGAAGACATCCTCTAATTCAGGGCGTGGAAATGGTTAGGAGCTGCAGTTCACTGCTAATCAAAATGTCATATGGGACATTGACGATATTGTGAGTGTCATGCAAGCAGCAAGAGTTCCTTAGATGGCCTTTCATTATGTGTGGCAGCAACATCTCACCGGCTTTGACATGAGTGGCAGCTCATTGCAAGATGCTTTTGAATGAAAGCCTCTTCTGCCAAAGCCTTAATTATACGAAGAGATTTTTTTCTCCAGGGTGGTTTTCATCTTAAATGTATAATATTAAATGCCAAGCCGTTTCCGTATCTGCGGCATATGGTATTATTAATGTAGCACAACAGAAGAATGAAAGTGGAGCAGCTTTTAGCCTATTTGATAAAGACGTTCTGGCCCGGAGGTTGTCTCTAAAATTGGGAACGTGGCTTGCATTCCGACCATACCTTTTGTGTCTTCTCTCTAACTTAATGCACAATGTCATTTAGAAGTTGCATTGAGCAGTTAATCCTTTTTTTCCTTCTTATGAACCGTGATGTTATCAGCACCTTCACGTCACAAGAGAGACCTGGGAGGAAGCAGTTTCCCTGATCCAAAGATAACGTCTCCTCTCTGTCTCTTTCACACTATCTCTGCCAGTTTTACGCCACGTCTACCTCCTTCACACATCCGGAGTCTTTTCCACCTGTTCTGTTTCTCATCTACCTAGCTGTTCCTTTGGTTTACCTTACCCTGTCACTCTTTCCGTTCACAGATTTTGACTTCAGCGTTCCCGGCTCCATGAAGCTGCACAATCTCATTTCAAAGCTGAAGAAGTGGATCAAGATTCTGGAAGCCAAGACGAAGCAACTGCCGAAGTTCTTCCTGATTGAGGAGAAGTGCCGTTTCCTAAGCAACTTCTCAGCCCAGACTGCTGAAGTTGAGATCCCGGGAGAATTCCTCATGCCTAAGCCCACACACTATTACATCAAGATTGCCAGGTAACCATCAATACACACTAGGGATGGATTTGCTCAGGTTGACTGATCATATAGTGACTCACGGAAGTCATGAATAATTAAGATTCAGTTATACTTTTTTTATATTTTGCTGCTAAAATATTGAAACTTAAACTTAAAGAATAGAACTAGTCGTCCTTACTAATTATTTAATCACCCTTACTAATCATCCAGTCATCCAAAAACAACTGACTACTTGCTCCATCTTAAGAAAGTCATGAATAATTCATTTAGTTTTATCTGACACATTTTGCAAAAACATAGCATTTATACTTTTTTTTTTATCATATTATAATTAAGGATTTCCTTAAAACAAGTTACTTAGTCATTCAGGCAACCCACAGCTCAATCTTAAATATGTAGCTTCATGTCCCTAATACATACACTTGAACACAAAGGTCGTTTTTGATTGAATTATTTTCTTTTTTTTTTTTATTCTCCCCTTGGAGTTCTAAGCTAGACTCCAGCTGAGACCTTAATTCTCAGTGATTACTTCATCCCTTACCCATCATTCTCCATCTCACCGCCTCTTACTCTACCTCCTAAGGTTCATGCCCAGAGTGGAGATTGTTCAAAAGCACAACACAGCTGCTCGACGCCTCTACATCCGCGGGCACAACGGCAAGATCTATCCGTACTTGGTGATGAATGACGCATGTCTGACAGAGTCCCGCAGAGAGGAGCGTGTGTTGCAACTCTTGCGGCTACTCAACCCCTGCCTGGAGAAGAGGAAAGAGACCACCAAGAGACACCTGTTTTTCACAGGTATTGCAGCAACCCCAGATCACACAGAACCAATCACATCTCCCTGAAATAGCACTGACTCTATCTATTTATGTCAGACTTTTTGACAAGACCTGCCATTTTAAAGACCAATGCATTTTCAAGTCCAGTTTTTTTAAAAAGTACAAAATTATTTGTAACACATTTTACATTTAAAAAATAATATATGTATACAAACTGTGTATATTTATTCTGTATATATAAATGCACGCACTTACAGTATATATTTTGAAAATATTTAAATGTATATACTTTTATATATTTTCTTATATTAAATATATTTTATATATACAGCATATTTTTCTTAAATATACAAATGCATGTGTTTGATTTTTTAGATGGATAGATAGACAGTACACACACACATATTATGAAATTTAGAGTTAAGTCTAATTTGAACTTTGGCTTGCATGTGTTTCGAGCTGCCCCATTTGAATGCTGTCCATTTGCTCTGAGTGCTGGATTCAGTGGCCTAGTTGCTCTCAGACAGATTGGGGGAGATGGAGAATAGAGGAGAAGAAAAAGTGGCAAGATTGAGGTGAAAAGTACCAGAAAAGCTGTGTAGTGGTAACAGAAGAAGAAAGAGAGGGGACTGGAGCAGAATGAATAAAAATGAGGTTGCTCTTCTCCCTGTGGAGACTGAGGGAGGAAGATCTAAATTGTCTGACTTGTGATAGATGCATTAAAGATGAAACCCTATCAGTTCAGAGGTCAAGAGTGCCACGTTTTAGCTTCCTCTGAAACGTTTTGTCTGTTTTTTTGTTTTTTTTTACTGCAAAGAACAGAGGTTGATTTTACGCTGCAGTGCAATTAATAATCGTTAAGTAACATTAGGGATGTTTGTGTGTGTATTCTATTTTTATCATTCGTTAATGCCTTTCACTGAAGTTATTTATTAGATGTGTATGAGAGGCTCCCAGTGGGTGTGTGACATGCTTTTTCTTTTTACTCCCTCACAGGTGTTTTTGGGACTTCTCTCAGCTCTTAATGTGTCTTGTTTAAAAACGGCTCTGTAAATAAAATTATTTGTATAAACAAGGATGAAAATGTTTAGTAAGAATTTTAGGAGACAAGGTCATATTTCAGGTTAACAGCCCTTTATCAAAGCCAAATAGAAGATAGAAGATGCTTTTCAAAGAGAATTATCAGAATGTCAGCTGAAACCGCCAGTGGGATTTGAATTGCTTTATATACCAGTATATCCGCTTTAAATCTGTTCTCTTCTCAGTCCCAAGGGTGGTGGCGGTGTCTCCTCAAATGCGGTTAGTGGAGGACAATCCATCGTCTCTGTCTCTGGTGGAAATCTACAAGCAGCGTTGTGCTAAGAAGGGCATTGAGCATGACAACCCTATTTCCCGCTATTATGACCGACTTGCGACTGTTCAGGCTAGAGGAACCCAAGCCAGCCATCAGGTATGGAAATAAAATAAGTACATCAGTAAAAATATATTTTGCATGCAAATGGGCATATATATAATTAATTGTTCTCTAATTTTTAACTATAATATATGTTGTTGTCTATGTTTTAAGGTTCTGCGAGACATTCTGAAGGAGGTCCAGGGCAATATGGTTCCTCGTAGCATGTTGAAGGAGTGGGCGCTGCACACCTTTCCTAACGCCACAGACTACTGGACTTTCCGTAAAATGTTCACCATCCAGCTTGCTCTAATTGGCCTGGCTGAGTTCATGCTGCACCTAAACCGTCTCAACCCAGAGATGTTGCAGATCGCACAGGTACCTGAATGACTTGACATCATGGAACTAATGCTCTCTTTCATCAAATATACATGTGTCTAAGTCCAAAACCGTTTTTTTGGGTTATCACATGTTTCGGTTTGTGATGGCCACTCTCCAGTTGTCTTTATGACTCTTAGTCCAGTATCTGATGAGTGCAGGTCCGTTGAGTCTTTTATTAGAAATGATTGTCAAACAAGCAACTTGTCCTGTGATTCTAATCAGCAGTTTTCTGACGGGCAGAGGAATGGGCGGCTAAGTGGGTATAGTAAGCCCCCTTGCTGCCGGTTCCACACTACAGATCTCATTAGGCACTAGGAGATTGCCACGGCAGGCAGAGCGGACAAGCAGATATGTGCTGTCTTTGTCTCTCTCTCTCAATAACGCACTCACAAACCATCATGCATTTCCCTAGCGTATGACTTCCAGGGCTTTTGACTTTAGATATTGAGTTTGGTCCTGTGCAGGCCCTAAATATTGAGCTTGAATCGTGTTTTAACACTGTTATTGTGCTTGGAGGAGTTTAACAATATTTAGCTGACATTTCATCATTATTAAGCAAATAAAAATCTTGTAGACGACTACAGCATTCCTGATCTCACCCAAAACACTGTAAAGAACATTATTGTTGTGTGAAAAAAAAGGGATGCTCTACATCAAGGGCATCAGAAGGCAAATGGAGGATTATATTTGTTCATATGCTGAAATGCTGACACAGACCACAGTGGGTGTAGGATCAATACATCCTCACATTTTTGTGGTCGGATATCTACAACACTATCCAGTTTTCCCAGAGTGCTATAGATTAGCTATTGTCTGATGTTGGTCCCACTTGAGTCCCATATGAGCAAACAGGCTCCTTTCCCAAATTTGATTTTGCTTTGTTTCGCCAAATGGAAACTAACAACTTGGCGCCACACGATACTCCCTCTCGCAAAGTTTGATACATCTGCATACTGTAGCTTCTGGATGACAAGGTCAGATTTTCAAAGTTAACACCTTCTTGATGTTGTTGTTCACCCAACAGGACACTGGAAAACTCAATGTATCGTACTTCCGCTTCGATATTAATGATGCTACTGGTGATTTGGATGCCAACCGGCCCGTCCCGTTCAGGCTGACGCCCAACATCTCGGAGTTCCTTACCACAATTGGCGTATCCGGACCCCTCACCGCTTCCATGATAGCAGTAGCACGCTGCTTTGCTCAGCCTAACTTCAAGGTACGCTTTATGAGAAATGATAATAATGACAAATGAGCCTCTGCTGTTTTAGTCTCCAGGGCTCTCGACCCACTCTTAATCTGTGTCTCCTCTCAATCAGGTCGATGGCATCTTGAAAGCAGTTCTTAGGGATGAGATCATCGCATGGCATAAGAAGACGCAGGAGGACACGTCCATGCCTCTGTCCCCAGCTGGACAACCTGAGAACATGGACAGCCAACAGCTGGTGTCTCTGGTCCAGAAAGCTGTAACAGCCATCATGACCCGCCTCCACAACTTGGCCCAGTTCGAGGGTGGTGAGAGTAAAGTAAACACGCTAGTGGCAGCTGCCAACAGTTTGGACAACCTGTGTCGCATGGACCCCGCATGGCACCCTTGGTTGTAAAGAAACGCTGAGAAATGCAATACTGTGAAAGGGAATGTCAGAGTTAATGAAATTGTCCCACAAGCTTAAAAACCATCATGTGTTGAGTTAACAATTGGAAGGGGTTATTTAATAATGCACAAACTGTAATTTAAAAATAGCAGGATAATACATAAGATCTTTAGTATTCACTCTTATTCGCAGGTAAAGCAGTTAAAAGCAGCTTTGTTTGGTTGGAGAGGGACTATTGTTAAACTGATGAGCTTAGGAAGGGGCTTTTGTTGAGACTGTCGTGTTTACTAAAGTGTGACGGTACAAGACAGCCTTTAAGAAAATACTGTTTCCGCAGCCTTTTTTTGGCTCCACTGGAAGAAGGCGCAGCAGCTATCCCAGCAGATTTTATGCAACTCCCATCAAGCTCTCGTTTCACTCCTCCGCCATTCTCTCTGACTATCGGCAGCCTTTTAAATTTTGTAATGTAATTTACATGAATCAACACTCAGCAATGTTCAGCATGTTGTTACGTGTCAGTTTGTCATAATTTAAAGTTATATGTGGGCATATTTTTTTACCCTTGCACATCAGGTAAAAATGACATTGCATCCCTTAATTGCTATGTACGTTTCTACAGGTTTGTGCAATTTAAAGTAAAGCCGTCATGTGTTACTGTCAACCATAGAGTTTTTTTTTTTTGGCAAAATACTCTGGAAAGGCAAAGACCTGTGAGCCTTAAGACAGGGGTAGCTTTATATTTAGCTCATTCGTTGTTAATTATAGCACATACAGTTTTTCAACTTTGCCTTTTTAGGAGTGTCCCAAAGCATTTGTATCTCACTGATACACCTAAAAGCAGTTTTGTATACATTCCCCTCTTTTGTAAAGGTACAGAATATTGTGCCAACTTATGGATAGTTACCTCTGCGATGTAAATATGCATTTTGTTTTAATAAAATGCTCTTTTTCAAGAAAAACGTGGTAGTGTGTGTTCATAGGAATGGTAGCCCTGCGTGGTTAAATGTGACTTGTCTCTTTGTGGGTGGTTGATTGAAGAACTCTTACAGAAAGAATAACCTTGTCTCTTGCTGATTGTCTAAAGTACAAGAAAGGACCTGAGTGAGAGCATGCCGTGGAGCCGTTTGGGCAGGTCAGATCTCAGTCTGCGTTTCCTTCTTTATTACACCCCGTCAGTATATCTCACCGAGCGCCGTCTTCTCTGAGTTACACATGCTGTCAGCGCTGGCTTCAATCCCATAAACCATCGCTTCACCCTGTATGCTTGCACAGCGCAGGTGCTTATCCTCCTTTCTCTGATCTCTCTCCAGCCCCTTTCTAACATCAGTCAGGGACCATACGCTCCTACCTTTGTCCTCCTTTTGAGGTCCTTTGCCACCAAACAGTCCAGGGGGCTGATGTACAACTGCACTGTCTGAACATGAAAGAGCTGCGATATTTAACACTCAATGTGAGCGATGTCAGGTTCTTACTGTGGCTCGGAAGCCCCCGCCCCCTGCTGCATTGCCCGTTGATGTCTAGACTGATAGCAGGAGGATGTGGGCAAACTGATTGATGGAAACCCTCGGGGAGAGCTGTGATTGGCAGACACATGGAGGACAAACAAACCACCGTTTCTTCTGCCAGCACATTGATGGAGTGAAGAAAATCTTCCTTGATGACCTCATCTATCTGCTGAAATTGAGTGATGTTCTGGAGTCAAAAATTAATATTGAGTAATATTGTTAACCTTAAAAATTAAGTATTTAGATTTTACATTTTTTTACAAATCTAAATACTTGGCCGCATCACCACCTCAGGTGTGCATTATTTTTCTAATAAATCAACAGGCCGTCATCATTTATTCAGTTTATGCTATGGTTGCCATAAGACATTGATCAGATGATATTTTTCATATATATTTAGTATTTTTGCGGGTTAGGATTATTTCTTCTGCATCTCATCCAACGCATCTGTTGCTAATTTCCAAACGTCATTTTTGGACTAAGGCGAATTTGAATTTGAGTGAGCATCCCTATGATCTACTCCCTTAGAAGGGCAGAGCCCTTGAAAAAATGTTTTAAGGGTGTAGGGCATTTCTGTCTCATAAGTGCTTGGAACTCCGTTGGTGAAGGTGCCGTAGATAATAAAATGTAATTTATGGCAAAACATGGAAATGAGCTTGTTTTTGCTGTTTTGAATTAGTAGAAACCATTTGGCAAAGTGCTATAGAACTGTAAGGCGGTCATAGAGCTGCCTGGAACTATGTTCTCCATGCGGTTCCCTTAAAATAATTGCAGACAAAACTTGACAGCCAATCAGATTCAATCATTCAACATAGTACAATTAGATTTCTTTTATTTAGATTTAAATTGTTTTATTTGGAAGTTTAATTTGCAGTTAATAAAAGCAACTCATTTAAATACCATTTTATCGTAACTGTGGCATTTTCAAACTCTTGTTTTAGTGGCCCAACAGTGCCAGCATTTAAAAGATCTGATAGTGGAATTAGCAACAAATATTTTCTTCTGCATTATGGAATATATATTAGAAATTTAAAAAAATGCAGGGCAGAGACTGCAATCCATCGGTTTCTGATTAGAGTCAGGATGTGGTTTAAATAATGGACTAAATAATTGGAGAAGTTTGTGATGTATGAAATTAATTGAATGATATATCGGGACTAAGTTAGCCAAATATTAGACAATTGGAAGGATGTCTGCGAAATTTATGACTATTTAATCATTTATGCCATAGGGTATCATATATAACTCCAGCAAAAAAAACAGTTGGAGTTAGTTTTACCCAAGGTTACTTGGCAAGTCCAATTATTTTTTAATTCAACCAGACAGTAACAGATCCCTTTCAGTCACTGGTGTGAAATCACAATATCCAAATAAATGAATTTTGAAGGGTCTTAGAGATTGTGACCTTGCTTCCTATTATGAGCTGACAGCTGCAGGCTTACGATAAAATATAAGGGTACTAAACACTAAGTTGACATGAGCAAATGTGTCCGGAGGATGTGTCACCTATAAACCACAAACATTACCCTTTTTTTTGCTTTTTTCCACACCCTAGACAAATTACAGCATCCTGTGTGAGTCTTATCCTCGATCTAAACGAGTGTGCCTTGAACCGAAGAAAATGTCATTTAACGCCTCTACACAGGATTTGAATTGGGATTGTTTTTGCTGAATAGCAGAATTCTCATGCAGTTGAGCAACCGCTATATTCTGCTGTTGCAAATTAATGGCAAAAGTTTTCAAGGTGATGCTCTGTGGGGCATTACCAGGTAAAAGTCATTTGAAGGAGTGCCACGTGCAAGTCCCGGGAACAGTTGAGTGAGCTGATCGTGAATGGGATACAATCCTGTGATGCCCTTGGGCACCAACCCATATGGAGGGCCCCTCTTGAAAGATATCCAAAAAACAAGAAAAAAAAAGTTGTAAATACAAGAAGACCCATGAAAAACTTGTAAGAAGGGTTAAATTCTGCTAAATTAAGCTTTAACCCTATAACTAGATTAGCATTCGAACTAAACTCTTCAGGAAGGCAGTCTTCCAGGAGCAGGATTGGACAGCCTTGATATTCTGTAGTTAAGAATTCCTCACGTTATTTCTTATATATTCAATTAGCTTGTTTCCAAATATCAGAGGCCCTAGGAATTTTGCCCCTTTAGTACACGCCGTACTTTGGCTTTAGAGCTTACGTTAAGTTAAGATGTTAGTATTCGAGTTTCAAGTCCACTGCAGTAACGTTCATTCTTGAACCAAGAACCACAATTTGGTTTCACTGACCAGCTGGTTTGAGAGGTGCATAAGGTGTCATTTTGTTTGGCGAGGCTAAACGATGCACTGAAAAGCTCTCAAATGAACCTCTTCTGAAGTATTAGCTTCATTACCTGAACTTTCCCAGCACTCTCCTGAGATCATTCTCTGCAGTTCCTCTGTCTTCGGGTGCTTGTCAGAAACACTTCACGTCCTAAACCAATTAACCGAGCTCTTCTCCGGGTGCCCTGATCTCCTGGCAGGCTGGGAGGAGAGGCTGTTGTGCGTCTGACAGGATCTCCCCCCGCTTCTCCTCCCAGTTCGCTGATTTAATTTGTTTGGTAATATGAGGATTGGCGTGTTCAGCCCAGATTCACTGCAAAGTGAAATTGGACAAGGGCATTGGAGCAACATGTAAAACTGTCTCACCTTGACAGCTGGCTGAGTGGACTGGGGATTGCCTGCAGAGATATCTAAAAGGACCACACAACATTCATTCGGCATCCATTGTAAGGATTCAGGAGACGACATCATGAAGCAGTAAACCTTTGTAGGGAGGAATATAAAGACGCTTTGTAAATTCCTAGGTAATTTTAATAGTTTAGCAGTGAACTTTCCCCAAATTGCCCAATACTATACCCGTCCATCTGTCCATTGGTAAAGTAATCTACTGTGTTTTACTCACTTTCTTGTCCATAAATATGTTTAGACGGAGGAATGCTGACACTACAACTCAAGAAGATAATTAACTGAATCTGTCCAAATGTCTGAATATGTACTTGAGTTAAATCCAACCCTTCAGGTCCTTGAAGCTTCATCATAGATCATGTCACTTTGACTGACGTTAATGGATTCTTGTGGGAATTTTCATAATGTTGAGTATTTAATGTGTGTATTTTTTATTTAATTACTTTCTCCTGTCCTAACTTAAAATGTAATTATAATAATAATGATAGTAAATGATTAGTTGGAATTTCCCCAGAAAGTGTAAACTGTGGCGCTTTCCAAAGGTTTTTGTTTGAGCATCCCGACCAGCCCAGCAGCATTTCTTTTTTGTGTTTACATATCATATGGAGAGGAGAGTTTATTTGCAATACAGGTAACTGTTGTTTTGTTTTCAAAAGTCATGTTTTATATGTTATATACCGGAAGCAGTCCTGGCAGAGATATCAAAACAAAACGCCATTCATGAATTAGAAGCACAAACCGAGGATTTGTGGAGAAAAATGTAGGAAGGTTTTCGATATAAGCTAAGAGGAGACGTTGTTTCCTATGAAAACTATATTTCCCAGAGGCGCACGCGTGACGCATGCATCCGCTGGGACTGCTTCCGGTTTCCACAGACAGCAGACGTGAGAGAAAAGTTGTTATTAAGTTTGAAATATGGATATTTGAATACAAAAACACATGGATTCGCTACAGAAGGGCTTTATTCAAACCCGGAGCCGCGTGAGGGATGCTTTATTACGAATACGCATAATTTACGTCTTCCGAAGTGTAACAGCTATCAACCATTTAAACCCATTTAAAGGCTTGGAGGGGTCAGGACAATTTTTATTATATCTCCGATTGGATTCGCCTGAAAGAAGACAGTCACATACACCTAAGATGCTTCAAAGGTGAGTAAAAGACATGATTATTTTAATTTTTGGGAGAACTATCCCTTTAAGGACATCCTCAATCTAGACAGCATTTGATTGGATGAAAATCAGTGCAGTGCGGGGCGAGTCATCATGGTTCGTTTTCAAGGAGAAAATAGACACAAAGCAACACAGTGAATTGATACGGTAACAAGAATTAGTTCACAATTTTCATTAGTTCACTACTGTCATATTCATGCAATGCAAATGAAACTGTGAAATGAGCGGATAAAATTACTATATCCAGCTGGTGGCTTAAATTAGTTAAAGTACATTAAACAGCGCACTACCGTGTTCTATTGTGCCGAGGTACTGCAGACATTATTCCCAGACTCTCTGCCTAGTTGTCCTTAGAGACCGACACCAGGAGCATCTTAAGTCCGGCTCATTTCCACCTCCAGTGAAGGGAGACGGCTCCTTAAGGTGTGTGTATGAGGTGTAGCCCTCAGGGAAGATAGCTGATCTCAGCCAATCACAGCGCTCTGCAGATAGACATGATCCTTTTGGGGACTCGGAGACTTGCTTCTTTTTTAAATGGTTTTTAGAGAAGACAGCAAACGGTTGTTCAGTATTTGGCTTTCTTTATTACTTTTCCTCATCTATTCTGTTCCCCCCAAACATGTATCGAAAAAGGCCATCTTGGTTTGATCTTCAATTCCTATGTTGTTCAGAAAGACTGATTTTTCGTATGTTGTTTCCATGATTTAATTTGGTTAAGCTATGATGAAATCCTGGTCTATTCTCTCTTAATGTTTTATGCTAAACGCTGGAGCAGCTCTGAATGGGGCCAAATGGCTCTTTTCTGACATCCTGCTGTATCAGCAGCACAGCAGCGTGTCGTCACCCGACCGACTGACGCTTCTGTATCCTGGGATTACAGTCTTAATGAAACATTCCCTGCACCATTTCTCTTTATGGCCTATAATGATTATTAAACAGGGCCGTGGCGCTATCAGGAAAACACAATAAAAGCTAATGATGTAGCCAATGCTTTAGCCAAGCTTCATCAAAATACCTGATATTTCCGCATTGGGAATCCCTGATTAAATATTTAATTACAGATTTCATACTTCAATGCACCGAGGACCATTCAAGTAGATTTGTTTTTCTTTGGGTGTTTGTACAAATGCTCTGGTGGGGGTTATTTATAGTATTCCAGAGTTTAGTGTGGATGGTTACCTCCAGTGCTCAGACTGGGTATGTATTTTTTCTATGTATATAATTAATTAAGTCAAATATTTCAAAGGCCTGCCTAGTTTTATCTGGATAAACAATTTTGGCACACAGAGAAATGATTCAAATTATAGAACAATGCACAGCTGTATGTGTGTTCTGGTTGAATGTTGGTGTCTATGCACAAAGACTTCGATTTATCCCACTATTTGATTTCCATAAAACAAACATCACACTACATCATAGCAGCACTTGCTGATTTCTCCGTATGCATAAACCATTAGCTTCCATTACAAGCAATGTGTTCAAGCTAATGAGCAAAGCATCTCTCCCTAGAGAGAAAAACAAACAACAGGAAAATCAACTAAATCTAGTTTACAAAGCAAATCCTCTTCTTCACATAGACCGGCTGCTCTTTTCAAACCCAACAGACGCGGCTCTATACCAACATTTGTATGGAAAGGTATTGTGAGTCTCAGATGTGTCTTTGAAAAAAATATAATTTTAAAATAGTTGTAATTGGATTACAGTTAGGCTAATTTTTATTCATTACCTGATTATATATTATTCACACAATGGCAATAAACAATTAATCTAAAGAGTTTTCCTAATTCTTCTTTTTCATCTTTTGGGTTTTCCTTTTTCACACTCTAATTTTACTTGAGGTCTCCCTATGATTATGATGTAATAAATTAATATGAAGTAACACATTTGCATTAATTGTCACATGACGTGCTGGTAAAATATTTCATTATTCTGAGTGTTTAATTTTTTTATTATTTTTAAATGATTTATTTTAGTTTTATATTTTTAAGATTTTATTAATTATTAGCTTTTCATTAAACTTGAGAACCCTCTGCATTTCCTTTACGAAGGTCCACTTTGTGGTGCACTTGTTTAATGCACAAGATTATCTTACTTAAAGGTGCCATATAATGCATTTAAAGAATATTTTAAATTGTTCTCTGATATGTACATAGAAGGTATGTAGCTTAGGTAAGGGGAAAAAATGCCCAGAAAC
>JAUMHQ010000069.1:6917877-6936498 GCA_032361165.1 Enteromius paludinosus
TCCACCTGTACCTCCCCAGCTGTGTCGTGTCTAGTGATTAGTCTTCTGTGTATAAAACCCATGTCTTTTGAGTTCAGGCTTGTCCGTCAACGATTATGTTTGGTTCTATGTGATTTATGTGAGTTTTTTGGATTGTTTCATTAAAAGTAAATGTTTGAAGTTTACGTCTCCAGCGCTCCTTCTCTCCGAACCGAACGTGACAGTTCATCATATTTATTTTCATATAAAATACACTAAATTTAAACCATGTAAAATTTATTGTCAATTTAAGCACACGAGGGTGAATCATGCGACATCTGCTTTTGATCTCAAGAGCTGTTCCTTTATGAGAAGTGAACTGTCCATCTTTTTGCTTTTATTCCTCCACTGACTACAGCTGTCTACTCTTGTCTATTTTCAGTCTAGCATCTTAAATGAGCCGTCTCTGTAGTTTTATACAAAGGCAAATGGCACCATCGCAGTTATCAAGTGTATTGACATTTGGTAACACTTTATTTTTACAGTTACATCTATTAGTTGCTTATTAGCATGCAATATTTTCCATTTATTAGTTCTAATTAAACTAAATTAATGCCATATTCTACATCCCTAACCTTAGCCAATACCTAAACTTAACAACTACTTACTATTAATAAGCAGCAAATTGACGATTTATTAAGGGGGAAAGTTGTAGTTAATAGCTAAAGAGTGTTACCTGACATTTTAATCAAACAAAATCTAAATAATTACCCAACTTTGTTATAATCTAATTAAAATCTTATTAAAAGTATAACTGGACTAAATCTTTTATTATTATCCTGCATGAAAATGACATTATATTTTCCGTCTGATTGCATTGAATAATTGTAGAGGGGAAAAACATGCTTTCCTGCATGGTCACCTTTCCGATGTTTTGGACTGGTCAGATGACACGTATTTGTGTGACACATGCAGATGAAGACACATGAGTCACGATTAGCGTGAAAGAAGAGTGACTTGTCACTCATGAAGTCGTGATACACTCGAGTGGCTGTTTGAGAAAAGTGACATTCTTTCTGGTGCTGTGAGAACATTAGACAGCAAATTACAAATATCAAGCATGCTAATGTCATGCAACACTCATACTGACTCCTCATGACAGACAAGGTATAATAAACATATCTACCTTCAAATGATTATCTCTCTGCTTGAACACACAAACGCGCAATTGGATAGATCCAGCAATATATCAAAGAGGGGTCTGGTGATGAAATTTCAGCTTGATGATGAATCTCTCATGGTTGAATGTCTGGGGAAATAATAAAAGCGAATTTAGTCTAATGAAGAAGTTTGTTACACTCCACAATCTAATGATTTAAAAACAAAGGAATTCTAATGTGCAAACGCAAGGTGTTTTAAAGCTCAGATTCATTTCCTTTGTTTAAAATGCTGGAGGATGCACCATTAAAACAAAACCACAGCAGGTGACTAATTAATCATGAAGCTTTATTACAACCGCATGAGAAATTCCACTGAGTGATATATTCCTCATACGAATCATAAAAAGGAAAACACATAAAAAAACAGAAAAGCCTGATAATACCCAAACCAAGTGTAGCCTATCAATTTTACTGAAGCAAAACAAAATTTGAAGGAAGGAAAGTATACATTATAAGTGAAGGACCATGTCTGATGTATCATTAGAAATATACGGCTCAGCCCACTATGTAGCAATTTTCAGTTTATGGAGCTACGTATAAGATAAATGTATTACGTCTTTTCATATTGTGGGGTCTGCTCATCGATACCAATCCAATGTGCCAAAAAAGGCTGGATTAGAGAATCTTTCTCTGGTTCTTCAAAGGTATTCAAACAATTTTCAAGACCAGCAACTTTAAAGTCTATAACAATTGATTTGTTTGCCATGGGAGCAGACCCATTTAGACTCTTTGGGGCGTGAAATCTTTGTGAGGAATGGGTGTATCAATCAGAAACATGAAGAGATAGAAAGAAACAGAGTGTGGTTTGAGTTTAATATAGACATTGTTTGATGTACCGAATCTCTGTGGTATAAAACAAAGAAAAGAAATAATGCAACTCCACAGAGGTACTGTAGTACACTGTCCTTGATCGCCACGCTTATGAAATCCAGCAGAAGAGGTTTCCTCAGCAGGGCTAATTATCAGAAGCCTTTCTGATTTAGAAAAGTTTGGAATGAATACATTTGGAAATGAATAAAGACTTTTTTTAAATTATCTTTCTAAACAGATATCCTGAGGACACATGCTTGCTATTGTCTAACAAGTAGAAAAATCCCTATGACCCGGAGCTCTGAATTCTCATTCCATCCATCATGTTAAACAAGAAATAGAAAGAATGATGAAGACATAGCATACTGCAAACAACTGAAGCTGAAAACATAATTATATTTTATTGTATTGCTATGCTATGCTATTTATAACTGCTTTCAATTGTGAATGAAAAAACTATATTTTGATCACCCTTGGGTGTTGTTGAGGTGGCATTAACAGTATGAGTCTACTGTGAATATTTTTTTGCACTATGCAGTCACTCGAAAATTATTCATTTAGAACATGCACATTTATACTAAATTAACCAAGTTGAATAAAAAAAAAAAAAAACAGAATGGTCCCACATTTTAATGGTCTTTAACTTATCCCCATCTCAATAACAGGGGTATTTATTTTACAGTATGTGTACTTACATGTACTTACTCTATACTTACAGTGTACTTACCCAAGAAAGTACATGTTATAGAAGGTAACTACATAAGGTAGAGTTAGGTTTAGGGTTAGTACCTAACTATTGTATAAGTACATAGTATTTACATGAGCAACAGGACTATGATATAAAATGCTACTGTATTTTTCAATACAGTATGAACACAATAATATTTAAGGCTACCTAATATAAAGTGAGACCCTTTTTTGGCAAAACATTGGCAATTTTATATAAATTTGTATTATTTGTATGAAAACAAATTTTTGGAAAGGTCCACCAAGGTAGATTTGACAAAAAACATACAAGGGAGATCGTATGACTTCGTTACCAATTAGTCATATGAAAAAGTTACAAATTGCCATGAGAGTCTGTTGGAAAGAACCAATTCATTATGATTAGACTTTCCAATGAAATCGGACCTTCTAATCCTATAAGAGACAGAAGAAAGGCCATTTAGAGTTCAATAAGAACGTGATTTAGAGTTTGCTTGTTCTACCGCTATATTGAATAAAGTAGCTTGTTACTAGCTAAACTACTCTCATGTTACCAAGAAATTCTGCATTGCTGTATTCCACAATAAATTGCTGCAGGCAGCACAATGTGTGTATCCTTCATAAACCATACGTACAACAAATAACAATTTCCACTCAGGCAAGTTAATCAGCTATGAACATAGGAATAGCACGGTTGAACAGCATCAGTGCTCGGTGGGTTCTCTCAGACAAGCCAAATCTCAGAACGCTCTGATGTGAGTGTGTGCTGGAGGTGGGGGTTGCTAAAGCGATTTGATGAATCACATGTCATCATTTTCCGTCTTGAATTTCAACCCATAAATCTTCTGATCTCTGTCGTCAGTAATTGTTGCTCCGTACAAGTGTCCCAAACCTCAGCCCCTGAACTAAAAACCCAATTACTCTTGCATGAAAGCCAGAGTAATTAGCCTTGACTGATAGGTTACCATACCATTATGCTCCTAATTAGGTCCCTATCAGACCCAATAATATATAATATTGTACTTGAGACTCAACATAATCAACCCTGATGACATAACTCAGCGCATTATCATCTGTCTGCGGGAGAGATAAAGCTGTTAACTGATGCCAGTTTACTTTTTAAGCAGCTTGGTGTTGACAGGGATTTCCTGTACTGTAAAAAGGCAACAAAACATGGATATATTTGACATGCGACTGACGTGCCAAAGCAGCAAATACGAGGAAGGTGGAAGATGGTTGCGCAACTTGCACCTGCATCAAAGGGCAAAGAGGACAGTGGTGCGCGCAACCAGTTCTATGCTTGCTAACAGCATTGTGTGCTTTGGGGGCACTTAGCAAAATGAGCCCAGGCTAATGTATCTCAAACGTACCCGTCTGGGACACACAAAGTCACTGTCAGACAGATAGCTTTATTAGCGCAGAATTGCAGAAAGGAGAAAATTGATTTAAATTAGGGTTAATAGAACTTGCAGAGAAATCTAAAGCAGCATCCATTAAGTGTCTTTAATTCTCCTTTCATTTTCTCTCTAATCCACCTCCTGGCCTCCAGCCTCTACCCACTGACATGGAGGATAATGAGTACTGGCAGGCGTTAATTGCACCGTCCATTTTACAAAAACCTCATCCTCCAGCCTTGACCATTAGCTCCTCTCTATGAGCGCCAGATAAGGGCTGACTGAGTGCGGTTGGAACTGACGACGTGTTGGCCACGGAGGACACAGGATTCTGTCTTTCATGTATGCCTCAGGGTTTCTTTACATGGCAGATTTCAGGCTAATTAATATAATTACTGAGCCATTGACCGTACTGTAAGTTAGACACAAGACTCCCCTCTGTGCGTGATATGCAGACGCTGTGTGGAAGTTGAGGAGTCGGACCCGGGAACCACGCTGCAGGAACATGCTGCTGATGCGATTTTCTTTTTCTGTTTTTTCCCACATGGCACAACATTCTGTTTGGCGTGTTCTTCAACATCATCGCCATCTGTTTTTAAAAGGAAAAGAGTTGAGTTGCAGATTACATGCTACTGTTCAAAAGTTTGTGGTCAGAAAGCTGTCACGGTGTCCACAAAATATTAAGCAGAACTTTTTCAACATTTATAATAAGAAGAAACCAAATCAGGTGTTAGATTCGATTAACAGTAATCTAAATATATGTATTTTTTAATCTCAATAAAAACATAAACATGCCTTTTTAAATATGGATACTGAATGTATATAGCATAAAAAACACCTCTCTTACATTTATTTCCATTATTAGGAGATCTCTTTATCCCTGCAGTATGTTCCGAACAAAAAGTGTTTGCCTGAATCGAATGTGCGGTTCACTGAGAGCAGATATGATTACTCTGGGATGTGAAAAGTAATGCGGGGGAAGAATAACACAATTCTCTCAAAGGTCTTGAGAAAGCTCTCAACCATCTGCTTCAACCATATGGCTGTACTATATCAAATGAGTTGTTGCTTTTGAAACACAAATATCTATACTGCTTCTTAACTAATTCTATTTGGCTTTATAGCTCTATACCATTACCACAGTCTATTCACAGCACAAGACCAGAGCGGCTGATCGGGAAAGTCAAGACAATTCCCGATGGCTTGTGCCTCACTTGGGCCAGTTGGAATGCCAAAGTGATGAAATAATCAGCTATGACAATACAATATAAACTATTGTCAACAGTGTACAATGAATACAATCTAAGAAAAGAGACAAACCTCAATATTATTTTTTAAATGTATAATTTATGTATTATTTATTTTGCATTGCCCAAAGTGTCAGGCAGGCCTTGAGTTTCTTGAAAAATTAAAAGTATTGTTTTAAAAGACATTATATACTGTATAGGATAAATGCATAAGAATTGGTTCTGTTTTTATTCTCTATTTTTTTGTAGCATTTGCCTGTTTTCAGTATTTTTATTGTGTTATGCATCGAAACAGGCTTGTTTTGCTTAGAAATTAAATTAATTAATGCATTAAATTGCCTATTTATCCAAAGCAACTCATATCTCATGCACGTATCAGTTTACACACTACAATATGTGAACAATATGTTTACATTATGTCCTGGACTGGGCAACTCTGGTCATTGAGAGATCCTAAGAGACAACTCTGTCCCGAAGATCCTTTCCTGTTGTGTTTAGTTCTTAAATCAGGGAAGGAGCTAAACTTTGCAGGAAAGTTGATGGGTTTTATTGAGCACAGCTCTATGCTTGAGCCACATGAAAACTGGTGTACTGATGAATCCCGATTGCCCCTGCAGGTAGATACCTTAACTACACTATTAAAACACTGTTTGCATTTTTACATTGTTTACAATTTCAAGTATCATATACATTTAACATACAAATTGCAAGTATTTCATTTTAGCTATAAGTTTTACTTTTTTGTAGGGTTTGTATAAGCGCAAAAAGGGCTTACATATTTCCCTGTCTACAGCCATTTGTCATGTGATCAGTCACATGACAAATATTCCTGTAATGCAGTGCCCATAAGGAAAGATGGCAGCCTCCATAGCTCAAGAGAACCCTGTGCCAACTGACTTACATTGAGATGAATGACAATTCTTACAGATACGATTACGTTTTCTCCAGATATTATAGACCTCCTTGGTAATATTTCACCAGGAATTCTGCACAATTTTGCATGTCAGAATTACTTAACTTCAAGTGTGATTACAGAATGTGGCTAAAAATCTTGTCAGGTAATATGGTAGGTCTGATTTTAAGTTTAGTCAAAAGTCAAAAGATACTACAGTTAAAAACCTTGGTTTTAGATAATGCTGCCAGCTGATTTAGACTAAAAGTAACACTTTATTACTTTATTTTATTTCCACTTTAGACTTTCCTAACTAATGTAATAAAAAAAAAACCTCTCATTAGATATAAGACTATTAGGTTAGAGTTAGTAGAACAAGTTTATATCTTCTGCAAAATAACGTAAAGTTAGTTGAACAGTAGAAAACAATTAAAATAAAGTGTTATCCTACCATCTAACAAATTAACAGTGATTAATGTTGGCTGACACATTAAGAAACTCCCAGTACAACATTACAACCATGTCACAGATCTTGGAGTTTGAAAGGATTCATTGTGAAATATGTCAGATAAGAATATTTAGCACCTATCAGCGATGTTGGACATCCTTCAAATGAGACGTCTTATCACGATGAGCTTCCCACTCAACTTTCTGTCCTCTTCTCAGTCTGTTAGATTAAAATTCAGTTGCTGATGTGGCTCCTTTTGAAGCTCGTCTCAATTTGAATTTCATGTCTAAATCTTGCAGTCTTAATCAAAAGCTGTTCTTTATAAGACACATCAGTGGTTTGAGAGAGCAGGAATCGGTGGTCGGCAGTTAATGCCCAAGTCTTTTCTGATCCCTTCAAAGGTCAGTCAAAATAACGCACCCCAGTCTTTCAAATCTCATAAAAGCAACCTGTTATTTAGGATTAAGATGACAGTGATTTTTAATAAACTCCCAGTGTACGTGATGGATATTTTGGTTGCAATAATTGGTTGTTTTGTGATTTGTCTCTCCTTTCTTGATCAAGAACTTGTGGATTACTTGTTTACGCATTTATTAATGGTTTCACGTTGTGTCCATCTCATCTCAATCATGGGTCCTTTATGACTAAACTAAGCATAGAAATGACTTAGTTAGTCATCTAGGGACCCAAAAGATGATACCAAAACAAACGAGGGACATTTCCTATTACGAGTGCATCATCTTTGACAGTAATCTATCCCCTTTTCCATGGCTACTAAGAAACCAAGGCCCGTTGTGGCCTCATTGACAGTAGTGTAAATGAGTTATAGATCCATTTCCTCTCTCTACACAAGATCACTGGCAGGTAATTGGGAGGCCAGATCATAAAGAAAGAAAGAAAGAAAAATCATTGGCTTTCGCAAACCGGACAGCTCTGTCCCTTCCCCCCTCGTCTCTGAGAGTAATATAGATATTATTTCAGCCTCTGCCCCATTTTCCTTTCAATGAAATTATGATGTCCTCCACCCAGTGATACAGTGTAAAGGGGAGAATTGGATGCAATATGAAAGCTTTATTGATGTAGACAATTACTGTTTTGGAAGCTACACTGGGTCAGGTGAAGAAGGACTGGGGAGCGTCTATGTGACTCAAAGTAACCTGGGACCAGGAGGGGAAAGATAAAAAATGTATGTAATATCTAATGGATGCACAACAGAGATATCTTCAAGGCCTATACACATCCTTTGAAATTATGTGTAACTGTACACAGTCATGTTTTTTTCATGTGTTCAAGCTCTCTTAAAACACTATTGTCTTACTCTTACTAGTTCGTTTTGATGGAATTTTTATTCTTTTAGGTAATACAAATCCCCTTCAAAGTGATGTTTCCATGTCATAGGTGGTTAAGATTGTATTGATAATGATTGAGGGAAAATTACTTTTTTGTGATAAATAAATAAATAAATATATGTCCAATGTCCTTTTTCTTGGCTAAATTCACTTAAATATATAATGAAATGTTTTTTTTTTTTTACATTTAATTATTTGGATATTTGACAAATGTGCATGAAAATGACAGAGTTAAAATATTTTGTTCAAAAGTGATTTTCCTTTTTATATTTTACATAATATACTGGCTTTATGATTCACTTTAAGCTCTTCACTGACACTGCTGTGTCGTTGATAAATCAATATGAAAAAAAAGCTTTATAAAGCAAAAGGGTGAAAATGATGCCACAACTAAGGAAAAATCATAAAAGCATTTTGACACAAAAACATTTAAATAGTATGTTTATTTCACTCCTAATATACAGATTTATATATATATATATATATAGAGAGAGAGAGAGAGAGAGAGAGAGAGAGAGAGAGAGAGAGAGAGAGAATTTGTTGGACACTATTTTAATGGATATTTTGTGTCGAATTAGTAGTAGTAACTAGTAGTGGAAACCTATAATGGTGTCATTATTCAAGACTAGCCCTAAAATGCACACCAACATTGAATATGTTTATTAGCTTTTGCAAGTACATTCACATAAAATGCATTTTATGGAGGTGTGGAAAAAGAAAATGTATGCTGGAAGCCATTATTCTGTGTTTTCATCTTACATATTTCTCTGAAATGAGCTCCATGGCATTTGCCTGCGAACGCATTGAAGGACCCATGCTGTATTCTCTGATGGTTGATCTAATATTGTAAGGGGAAAGTGAGCCTGCAGGGCCAGAACTAACAGACAGAGGTTCAGCTCCTACGTGTAATGAGAAGAGACCAATGCTTGTATGTGTGTGTGGGTATCTGTTACAACGCTCTAATTGGATGTTTGATATACCCTGACCCCCTGACAAAGCACACCTCTGCAGGTGAAGAGCACAGGAGGTGCTGCAGCAACATGCTAGACTGAAGTTAAAGGTCTTGTTGAACAAAGGTGGAGATGTAGGACCGTTTTTTTTCTGGCTGCCACATGAGGTAATGTTCTAATTGGATTTCTCCTGGAAAATTCCGCTCTCAGATTGCTGCTGCAGACAGTGTGACCTTTTTGCTCTTAACAATTTGCATTGTCCTTTCATTGACAAGAGAAGGGGCTTAATTCACATACACAGGCATGAGGTAAATTGCTCCTTTCCTTTGTTCCATGTGCTCTACGGAAGCTGGAGAATATTAGGTTTCATTAGATGTAGGCTATGAGTTGAAATAAAGAATGGAGGGCATTGTGTTTTTGTTTTTCATGTTTGCTGCTTAGGCAGACTACTGCTTTGGTTCAAACAGAGCTGTCATAAAAAGACTGTAGTTCTTTTTTAGGAAGTAAATAAGACAGTCCTATTATAGTAAATTATTATAATATACACTTAATTTCAAACCTCAAATTTCATTGGTTCAAAAATGCAGGCAGATTTATGAATTTATTTATTGCAGCAGGCAGAGTTAATGTAGTAGTTGTGGGTACTTTTTCAGTGACTTTCTGCAGGTTATATCTTTTGAGTCATTGAATCGTTCCCTCAGTCAATTTGTTTAGAATCATTCTGTAGGGAATCACTGTTGCTTAAGGTGATGATACATGGGATCTGGATACTTATGGACAGCAAAAATGCTCAAAAAGTTGCCCCCTGTATCATCACCTTTAGAGATGAACAGCGACTTTGATTTGGCTTCATTTGAAACTTCATATGTGACGCCCATCACAGCCTGCATGCCTTCACAGCCCTCTATCACTGTTCCAGAGTCAGTAACTAGAAAGCAATCACCAGATTACTAACACCTGGTCCCAATCACAGTCACTACTTAAGGGCAGACTTACCAAACAGTCAGTGGCTGAGCTCAAGGTTTATACGATCACTGTCTCAGCATCTATCTGGACATCTATCTACCTGTCTGTTGGAATTCCATTCTCTGAAATCCTTCAAGAAAGATTGCGTATCCTTACCTTCCAACTACTTACTTGTTGAGCCTTGTGAACTGCTTTTAAGACTTTTCATCCATAGTGAAACTTACCTGTGATGTTGATTGCTTCTTCTGAGGACTGTTGTACACCAAGTTATACTCGCCTGTAATACTCACCTGTGATTCTCACCTTCTCTGAGATCCTGTGCACTGTAGTCCACCATATCAACAATGTGATGAGATGACACTTGCCTTTAATCATCTTCATTGATGTTTGCTTGAAGTGGTACTTACCTGAAAGGATCTTCATCATCTGTAGTCTATGCACTGTTGCTGATTCCTGCTGCAAAGTCATTCACTGATACTTACTAGCAATACTTACCTCTTCCCTGCATAGTAAAGGCTGTCTATGATGATTCCAGCACGACTTCCTAACAATGTGATCAGTATTGCATCTCTGTCTTGTGAAACACTGCTGTGGTGAATAAACACCGTTTTATTTAACATCCTTTCATCTCTGGTTTGTCTGAGCGTGACACACTATTGTGCATAAAATTACAATTACTTTATATTAATTATTTGTTCTTTGAACTTTTATTTAGATAATAAACCAGATTTTCCTTTATTCAAGAATAAGAAGATCAGGGCTGCGTTCTCCGACAACGTTGTCTCTTAACGTGCTACGAAGATTTAAAAGGTACGCCTTAACTACAGTTCCCTCTCAGTCGCTCACTCCGAGTCATGTCGGTGACCGACGAATAGGAATCTCACTTCGAGATGTCCAATCTACTCTGCGTGTATAGAAACATGCATTCGTTGATTAACATCCAGCTGCATCTGATCGCAGCGCGAGTATAAGTAGGCAGCGGATCAAGCATTCATTAGCTTTTTGCTTTGGAGCCAAGCTTGAATGCAGACGTTCCCGAGCCATTCTACTCACACAATGTGTACAGGAACACCATCTGTGGCTGTGTCTGGCCGACATGGTGGAGCGTGGTGGAGACGTTTGCCCAGCAGTTCTCCACAGCCAGAAGCAGACTGAGGCCATCCGTCACATCCTGCTGTGGCACCCAGCTGCTGCACAGCCTCAGCCTGCTCATCGCTGAGGGCGGCACCCTGCTGCCGTCCCCGCTCCTCTCCTGCCCAAACCCGCAACAGCCCGTCCAGGCCCCTGCAAAGCCCGGTAGAAAACAGAAGTGCAAGATGCCCCTAGGACGGGCGACCCAGGGATGGAAGGAGCTGCTCTTCGGGAGATGGTGAATGCACCACTCCCTCCCCCGGATGAGGGCCGGGCGGAGAATCTTTTGTTCTGCTTTCACAACCAGCCACTGGCCTCACGGTCAGTGGTACCCAAAACCTTGACAAAAGAGCAAATTCTTCTATCTCTGGGTCCCCTGAGAGAACAAGGTGCTGTGGACAGGCCTGTCAAAGAGCTTTTGTTACACACTCACTCTCCTCTCATCAGGCAACAGTTCAAGGACCGGGAGGATGACCCCACGGACTTCCAGCCTCACTTCTGCTGGAACACAGGTAAGAGTACGCACTCAGACCCAGCTTCGGACTGGCACAGAGACTCCCGGGCCGGGTCCCTGCATTCCCCCTTGCTGCCCCACTACCGGCTCCCCTGTAGTCCCGCTGCCTGGATAGGGCTCAGACCGTCTAGATGGCTCATCCAGACCATCCGGCTCGGCTACGTGATTCGCTTTAGCCAAAGCCGAGCCCTTCACACACTCCCGTTCAAGATGTTGACGCCAAAACGCATTTTCAAATGCATCCATCCCCAGGATTGGTTTGCAGCAATAGGCCTGAAGGATGCGTACTTTCATGTTTGGATCCTTCCGTGCCACAGGCCATTCCTGAGGTTCATGTTCGAAGGCCAAGCATGTCAGTACCTTGCCTTCTACAAGAGCTGCCTACGCGTTGAAATGGTACCTGTTCGTCGGGTGGTGTTCTTCTCAACGAGAAGACCCCCAGAGATGCCCGATCAGTGTTGTGCTTCTCTTTTTGCAGCAAGGGTTGGAGCGAAGGCTGTCTCCCTCCACCCTTAAAGTCTACATGGCTGCTATCGCTGCAAACCACGAGCCCATTGATGGAAGGTCTGTTGGTAAGCACGACCTGGTATTCAGGTTCCTCAGGGGGGCCAGAAGGTTAAATCCTCCACGGCCCCCTACTGTACCCTCTTGGGACCTGTCTCTTTTGCTAAGAGCATTTAGACAGGTCCCCTTTGAGCCTTTGCCAGCAGTTCGAGCTGAAGTTTCTATCAATGAAAACATTGCTCCTGCAAGAGGGTAGGGGACCTGCAGGCATTTTCGGTCGATGATTCGTGCCTAGATTTCGGGCCCGAGGCCCGAGGCAGACCCAACCCTGCTGTTGCTGTGCACCGTTCGAGCACTCAGGTGTTACGTTGACAGGACACAAAATTTTTAAGACCTCAGACCAGCTCTTTGTCTGTTACGGTGGACGGCAGAAGGGGAATGCCGTCTACAAGCAGAGGATGGCCCACCGGATAGTGGATGCCATCACCCTGGCCAATCAAGCACAGGGTGTGCCCTGCCCCCTCAGTGTACTTCTCAAAAAGAAGTGTAGCTTCGTCCTGGGCATTGGCACGCGGCGCCTCTCTTGCAGATATTTGCAGAGCTGTGGGTTGGGCGACCCCTAACACGTAAGGTAGTGACACAGAGTGGCCCAGTTCGGTCAGCTTGGTTACTAAGTTCTCCAGAGAGTCCTGAATCTATAGACCCTGTTGAGTTCCTCCGCTCCCCTCGGCAGGCTGATGTTGCAGAGCATCTGGCGCCAGGCCCTCGATACAATAAATCCTCTGAGAACTGCTAGAGGTCTGGGACCCCATGAGTGATACCCCTTGAGGACCTCATGTGGTATTCATGGTAAAAAAACAAAAAACAAAATGTGTCCTCCGGCTTTACCGTTATGAGGGTTCAATCACCTCCAATGTTCCATATGCTTGAAATTTCATGTGTATCTGTCTTAACCTCTTACGGGAAGGCTGGCTTCCGCACATCTTTTCAGACGTCCCAGTGGTCCAGTTACTAAGTTAGTGCAGTACTGCTTTGGTTAGAGTCCCAGCCTAGAGGCCAAACACTGGGGTCTTGGGAGACTCCCACATGACGCTGGAAGGGGCTGCTCGCATAGCGTTGGGGAAAGCATAGCCATGTGGCAGCGTCTGGTTCCTGCCCATCAAGACAGTGGGATGTGATCTGTAAAAAATGGCACGATTTTGGAAGCGCTGCCATAGCTATATAGTTTGTGTAAACTCATCTTTCTTTATATAGACTCTTAAGCCTTTTCCACATTTCCATACACTGGGTGTAGGCTATAACAAAATAAGTATTTTATGTGTAAAATTTTAAAGAAAAGTACAAATGTAAATTGAATGCTAATTCAGATTTTATATTAAATGTTCATTTAAAATTTTCTATGTGTTGTTAACCTTTGATGTAAAAAAGCTTTGGTGGCCACTAGCGGTATGAACCATCAGCAGCGATAAGGTATAGCTAAGAGCGCTCCAGACCAACCTGACGAATGTATGACTTACAGAAGGTATACTTAACTAAGAAAGTTTTGGAAAAAACGTGTCAACGATAAGGTACGTCTTAAGGTACAACTCAAGAACGACGTAGCATTAAGGTGGTTTGGAGAACGCAGCCCAGGCCCTTTCTTTCAAAACATGCTTTACAACTTCTTGTTCAAGCTCTTGTTCTGTCCAGGCTGGATTATTGCAATGCTCTCTCGGCAGGTCTTCCAGCCAGTTCTATCAAACTTTTACAATTAATCCAGAACGCGGGAGCAAGATTAATTTTTAATGAGCCGAAAGGAATACACGTCACATCTCAAACATCGCAAAATTCTGGGCATTGATGTTCACCTACAAAACCACCTCTGGCTCTGCATCCCTTTATCAAAATTCATTACTTCAGACTTATGTGCCCCCTAAAAGTTTGTGGTCTGCAAATGAACGGCACGTTATCCCAAAGTAGCACAAAATCACTTTCACTGACTTTCATATTAAATGTTCTCTCCTGTTGGGATGACCTGCCCAACCCAAGCGGCTGAATTCTTGCTGTTTTACCATCTTCAAGAATCAGCTGAAAACACATCTCTACCATCTTTATTTGATCCTCTAACTCTATCACTCTTTACTTTAATGCTATTTTATATATAAGAGAAAAAAAAAAACCTTCAAAACCGTATCAATTCACTATTTTTGTAAGTTTGTTTTGGATAAAAGCATCTGCTAAAGTACAAAATAATTACTCACCCTCATGCCGTTCCAAAGGTGTCAGTACCCTTGCTGTCTATCAAAGAGGATAAAAGAGCTCTTGGAAGATAAACGAAGGTTTTACAGATGTGGAAAGACAGAATTTTCTGTTTCGGTGAACTATCCCTTTACGTGCTACACAAAGTACATGTGCATCAGTTTGAGTTTTTTGTTATATTTAAAAACATCACTGGAGTATTCAAAGAATTCAGAATTGAAGGTCAAGGTGTTTCAGATGATAAAATAAATATGAATTCTTTCTGTTTAGCTACCCTCTGTGTTAACAATTGTTTACAAAAATTAATGCTTAAGGGTAGAAACTGTAGGCAAAAACAGTTTTTTTCATGCACCTGTTAAATTTAAGATTTCTCCTACACTGAGCCATAAATCTTTGCTTCAGTAGTACTTATACACCAAACTTTACATTTATATCACTGTCTATATCCTAAAGGTTTTTACAAAGGGATTTGTTCATATATACAAATATATTTGCTTGATAATATATAACATTTTATTGCTCCAAAAAAACCTGTAAAAATATGTTTTGTGTCTGTTCTATATATTTTCTGAATTATGGAGCAACACAAAATTCCCTCTGTAAAAACTTTTGACTCTAATATGTCAAAAAAATAGAATAAGATTTTTTAAAACTGACTTCATCCAGTGTTTAGGTGTTAGTTAAACAAATGAATGCAAAATAGTGCATTTGGTATTTATTTAATATTATACTTAATATTTAAAATACAGAACTTTCATCTAATGCCTTTTAAACTCTTATGTCAGCAGTGAAAAAGCAAAAGGACACAACGTGACATTAGGTTTCTTGTTACACCTGATAAGGCAACATGAGGACACAGAATCACAATCGCTCTTCAATAAAGCTTTTGTTCTATTGGAGACTAGCAATGCTCCTGTTTATCCTCAGGGAAAGTCCCTCAGACTACATCAGAGAGGTCAGTCTACGTTACACTGAAGGAAAGCTCAACCTGTCATGACA
Organism: Enteromius paludinosus; assembly: GCA_032361165.1. NCBI lineage: Eukaryota > Metazoa > Chordata > Actinopteri > Cypriniformes > Cyprinidae > Enteromius > Enteromius paludinosus. The sequence continues at coordinate 6,933,203 of JAUMHQ010000069.1, forward strand.
GATAGGAACTGCCTATTACATGCACGCATTTACATACTACTTTCATTGTGCTTTTAACATGCTGTTATTTTTAGGCCCTTCACACACTGTCTCTTTGTTAGACTGATAACAAATACGGCACTCGTGTTAGCCTTCCAGCCCTCACAGTGCCAGAATTAGCATTTTTGTCTTCAGACAAGAAACTATTTTTAAGCTGGTAATTGGCAACCGCACAAAACCACTTAAATACGTGTCAGACTATTAGGATCCCGTTTAGAACCTCAAAACGCCTAGCTTCTCTCAAGCAATACATTTCACACCCATTTAAACAATGCTAATAACAGACTCGCTGTATATAGAGAACTAAATAAAAACACGGCTATCATTTAGCAATCTCTTTTTATGAAACGAGGAAGCATGTGCTCTAAAATATGCTAAAAATAATGCTAAAGCAAGGGAAAAGGTAATCAAGTTCTGCCGAGCGCAGCCCTTTTAGCATACGCCAGCTGCTCGCTGAGGTAGTGAGTATTTCTGTGTCTGCCACACGGTGATGTACTTCATGTAGGGATGTACTAAATAGCTGAACTATGAGTTAAGTCACCATGACCTGACAGCTTTCTTGGCCTAGCTCTAACGGCTCTGCTAATTCTCTGTAATCTCATGTTTATGCAGGTGTTTGAATCTTGCCTGAATCTTAACAATACACCATGGTGACATTTTGCAGGGAGACAGCCCTGGTAATAAAGGTCTTAGCAAGCACTGCTACCTGCCACAGCCAAGTGTCTACTAACTTATAACTGCTAGAAGATAACCTGCAGAGTCAGCACTCACATAATTGCCATGTAGGGGAACTGTGAGTGGTACAATTGTGGAGAGAAGGATCACAGTCAAGACAGCGGAGAGAAAGTTCGCCTTTTGGAAAGTTTGGGAAAAACTTTGAGTTCATACAGCTAATTAGAATGGCTATACATCAATACAACCCCACATTCAAATCCTACCTAAATAATTATGAGGGGAGTCAGATATGAAATTGTTGTGATGAATATTATACACCACACATTTTAAATAAATCAATTCTCAATAGCTTTGACTTCTAGGAGTGAGGAGGTGACAGAAGAAAAGAGAGACTGACATGGATTCATTATATAGTTTGTGTTATTTATTTATATATAAGGGTAGTATTAATGTTTTAAATCATCATTTATTTGATATAAATAAATTTTAGTTAGGTAAGATAAGGTATAGTTATTTTGCTATGTGCTTGTGTTATTTACAGTGGGTACATTTACATTTTTACACATCAAATACTTAAGTTGTTATAGCCTGCCCTACACCCAGTGAATGGAAGAGTTTTCATTAATAAAGTTTCCATAAACTAATGGTTGTTAGCTTTTTTAATTACTATCCTAAGGCAGCTGGCGAACCATTTGACAGAAACGGCGTAAGAGTCTATATAAAGAAAATGAGTTTACACAAACTTTATAGCTATGGCAGCGCTTGCAAAATCGTGCCATTTTTTACGGTTCACGTCCCACTGTCTCGATGGGCTGGAACCAGACATGGCCAATTTCATGGCTATGCTTTCCCAGATTTCTCTCTTTTTTTATCTGTGGACACTCGCGAATAATACACCATTGTGGTGTTCCACGCAGTGGCGGTTCTACATTGAAGTACTCCCTGGGCGAGACCCGCTCTTAGCGCCCAACCCCTTTTTCTCCCTTTTGTAATTTCAAATAACATCAGAAAAGCATTTATTTTGAGTAAAAATAAAAAAGAAATAATAAAAAAAGCTGGAAATGAAGTATTTAAAAACATTTCTAAGATAAAATAAAACATTTACACTCAATAAGTTTTCAATAAGCATTCTGTTTTATAATGCACTTCAATACTGAGGTTGACGCTAATAATGTGAAACGGCTGGTGGGTCGGCATATGTGGAGAACTTTACCACACTTATGGCCGTGAGGGTATGGGATTGCGCACTTGCTAAACACATAAACGTATTTATTTCTGCATGTACATATTTAAATAAGTTCGTACTATTTCTAAAACACTTCTTTATAAAGAACATTGTTTTCTTAATACTTTTCCTATACCGCTGTGAAGTAAAGAGCGCACAATCGATCATCGAGTCATCGATATCAATGGACAGCACCTGCTAAGGTCGCACTTAAGAAGGTTAAGCAACATCCTAAGGTATAGTTTGGAGAACACACGCATTATAGGAAAGCTATAACTGTAGTTAAGGTATACCTTTAGTCTTCGTAGCGCGCTAAGAGACAAAATTATCGGAGAACACAGCCCTTCCTAGAGCTGGTCGCTGGGAAAACTGAGCTATCGGGGGAGAAGAGCCTTGGTGAGAGAGGTAAAAAAGAACCCAAAAATCTCTGTGGCTGAGCCCCAGAGATGCAGTGAGATCATGCTGTGGGGGTGTTTTTCAGCTGCCGGTACAGGACGACTGGTTGCAATCGAGGGAACATGAATGCAGCCAAGTACAGAGTGCTCAGGACCTCAGACTGGGCCGAAGGTTTACCTTCCAGCAAAACAATGATCCTATGCACACAGCTAAAATAATGATTGTTGCTTCACAAAAACTCGGTGACTCTTCTTGAATGGCCCAGCCAGAGCCCTGACTTAAACCCAATTGAGCATCTCTGGAGAGACCTAAAAATGACTGTGGCCACCAACATTTACCATCCAACCTGACAGAATTGGAGAGGATCTGCAAGGAGGAATGGCAGAGGATCCCCAAATCCATTTGTGAAAAACTTGCTGCATCTTTCCCAAAAAGACTCATGGCTGTATTAGATCAAAAGAGTGCTTCTACTAAATACTGAGTAAAAGGGTCTGAATACTTAGGATACTTACTTCAGTTTTTTTTTTTTTTTTTTTTTTTCTACAAAAATGTCAACAATTTTCTGTCAATATGGGGTGCTGTGAGTACATTAATGAGGGGAACAGAATAACTAATGATTTTATCAAATGGCTTCAATATAACAAACAGTGAAAAATGTAAGGGGGTCTGAATACTTTCTGTAACCACTGTTTATTATATATATATATATTATATATTTTTTTTATTTAAATTTATTTTCCACTTAATTTAAAATTCAGTTGTCTTAAACATATTTTATTTCACAAAGACAAAATGATTTTTAATGTAAGATTGTTCAAATAATCAAAACTATTTTTTATTTTTAATTAAAGTTAACAATAACAACAATCATCTCTGTATCCCTGCCTTAAAGGGATAGTTCACCCAAAAATGAAAATTTGATGTTTATTTACTTACCCCCATGGCATCCAAGATGTAGGTG
>JAUMHQ010000069.1:6967864-6983165 GCA_032361165.1 Enteromius paludinosus
TATAAAGGATGAACTAACTATTTACTAATGCTTAACTAATGATTCATAGCGTGTAGTTATTATAAAGTGTTACCGAATTTTCTTTTTTGGGCGAACTGTTCCTTTACTGTAATTGTAATTCCCCCAAAAATTCAAAGCCATCAAACGCTCATTTTGCTATTTCATGGTGCCTGGCAAATGGTTTAGGGAATGATTTAGATTGAGCCGTATAAGTCTGTAATGGACAAAACACACAAAAAAAATTATTTATGCTGGGTTGTACCAGATATTGAAGTCAACCAAAGCGGCATGAACAATATTAAGATGAAAAAGATGATATTTTTATTCAGACCTGTTTAATGTGAATCACAATAACCTCATTAAACTTATTTTCAATGGAAAGCGAAATCTCTGGTGATGCATTTAACATTGACCCCTGTCAGGGCTTTGTTCTATTTTTATGACCGACGAAAAGGACATGTTTGCCTACAAAAGCATAGCTGAGAACTGGAAATCAATGAAAAGTACTCACTGCTCCCATGGGTCAGTTGTAATTATAAATGATAATGGCGGCTGCTTTTTCTTGCAGCTGGAAAGCAGAGGCTAAGATGGAGCAGTCAATTCCAATTACGTGGAGGTGCTTGGAACTGTGGTATTGCACAAACCTAACATGACCCATAACCAGGGGCGGAAATTAACCAGGGTCAAGGGGCACCAATGTCACCAAATTGAACCAAAAAATGCAGTAGCGCATCATTATATAATTATATAAAAAAGGTCACAAAATAAGTAACTGACAGCAGATGTTTGATATTTAAAGTTTATTGGTCGTGCTGACAAATGTATTAGCAGTATGATTCATAGATTTGATTGGCTTGTTGTCACCTGGTTTTATGACCGTTATTCTTGGTTTACGTTCGCTGTCACGTTTGATTTTAGGTCGTTACAAATCATGTGCTTCATCTCACCATTTCATCATTATCCCACCCTGAGGTTTTTACGTCCGAGCAGAAAGTGATAAAGCTTGGTAATAGAGACTGACAGGGTCACAGCCTTGATCATGGATACATAGCTCTATTTTTCAATGCACGCTAACAGAATTCAGCCCTCATATCAAGGCACCTGAGGGCGGCATTCATGGCCAAACGGCTCATAGACCTGCTCTTAAATGATATACGTTTATGTTTAAATGGCCAAAATAAATGAATAAAGGAGTGAGAGTTTTGATTCAGTGAGATCGGTCAGCCAATGAGAGAGGCATTGAGAGAGAGAGAGAGAGAGAGAAGACGAACAGACCTGCAGGGCAGAGATAGCAGCCATTTGTCTCTGGCTGTTAAGCCTGCGTGGATCATGGAATTGCAGTACTCTGCCTCTCAAGGATGATACTAGGCCATGTATGAAATAGGAAATCGTATTTTCAAGCCCATTTTTGGAATCAAAGTCTTTAATTAACTGGGACATCTTAAATTTGAGAAATGAAATAAGACCAAAATTTGAAGTTTTGGAGAGTATCTGAGACCAACAGAAAGACGTTTTAGAGGGTCAGTTAATTGCCACAGTATTACCAGTTGACCCTTGTGATAAAATAAATAAATTGTATAAAAATAAATAAATGCACAGTAGAAATGTATTATAAAAAAATTATAATTATTTATAATATACTATATATTATAATAATATACTACTGCTGTTTTTTTAATAGATATTTTGACATGTTTTAAATTCTTGATTATAGTGAGGAAGTAATATGAATATTATTCAATAATAATAATTTTAACTTCTATCTTGGCTCTCTTTATTTTAGTTTTTATGTTATTTTATTTTTAGTTCTCATTTATATTGAATAGTAATAACATTTTATTTTTATTTAAACTTAATATGTTTATTTTATTCTGCATTCTGAATATGACCCATACAGTTGTCACGTGAAAGTCTTATTGCAGTCAAATTAAACCACATATTTTACTAATATACTAAATGTATATATTTTAATGATAACCAGTGATTTTATTTGAACTTGTATCTAGGTTCTGTGTTATTTTATTTTATTCTCCATTATTGTTTGATTTCATTTACATTTTGGCCCGTACAATTATCATAAGAAAATACTAATGCCTTATTGCAGATTAATCAAACCACATATATCATGATACATGAATCACAAAATGTATATTTTTTAGTGCTAACCGGTGGCGTGCACAGAAGGCTCCAGCTGCTGCCCCTTTAATTCCTAATGTTAAAATGCCTAACAAAAAATATTACAAAAAAAAAATATTATTAAAACATTAAAGCTGTTCTTATGAATATTCATGAGATGATACAGCAAATCATAATGTTGTTAATAATGATGTATTATAAATACAGGAAGCGTTACCATGATTACTGCCATGTCTATGTATTGTGTAACCCACCTTTACCATTTCCCCCTCTAAGATATCTGACAGCAAATGACTTTGTCTTCAAACCCTAGTTGTGTGTAATGGCAACATCCAGACATCTGAAAGCCCAGATCAAAGCACAACAAAGCTGAGCGCATCCCGTCCACACACTGCACACTTGAACCTGAGAGCACAGCCATCACCTCCACTTGTCAGAGAGACGATGTGCTGTGGGTTATTTGTATGTGTGTGTGCTCGTGGGGGGTGTTATCCCAGACGTGCTATCATACAGGGAAGCCTGTCAGCCCGGGCCAGTAAATCTGTCAGAGATTATGTGCAGATGATGGATTCCTCTTTATGGCCTGTTGATCTGGCTGGAATATTTACACGATGCCATTACAGGGATGATGCGCATGAGAGGCTGATGCTGTGGTCTCGCTTATTTAGGCCTGCCTGTCTGTCAGCTTAGTGTGTGCGCTCTTTTCTCTTTTTCTCTCTCTCTCTCTTCATCTGCCCTCAGCTCTCCCTCTCTGACTCCCTCCGTTTGTGTGTGTGTGCGTGTTTCCTGTGAGCGCTGTTTTTTTTTTGCAGTCATGATCTGTTAGTCTATTGTCATCTCAGAAGTCTCATGTTCAGTGATTGTGAGAGCACTCAATGCTTATCTCAGAAACACAATACATTTGCAAAGGATCTTTTATTATTTTCAGCCTAGCCAAGTTTCCCAAAGCAATTTTTTCGCTCCGTACATAAAGCCTGTTCCTAAGGGGTATTGTTTTTTTCCTGTGAGTTGTAGTTTCGTATTCATGCCAGGCCATTTTTCACATTTGTGCTGGACTTAAAGAAAACAGCTGGCTCACACAGCTCGGCCTCATACCCTTGAGCACAGCTGTGAAAGTGTGAAAAAAAGAGAAAGAGGTGAAATACAAATATTACACTTGATTTTAAAGGTAGCGTGTAATTTTTTTCAATGTATTTTTTGCTATTAACCCTGTAAAGCCCAACATATGAAATAATATATGAGACAATATATTTAGTTTGGAGGTAGAAGCAATCCTGAGCAAAGATATGCAAACATTAAGATAGATAGAAGACAGAAGGCATGTGGTAATTTGTGTATAACAGGTTTTATAGTAAAGTTTTGATAATGTTATTAATTTAGAGTGTTAAATATGACATAAGGGTTAATTAATACACATTGTCAGCTACAGTATGTACGGCATTTGCAGGTTGACGTCACAAGAAGTTTAAACATTGTGACTCTGTGTCACTATTAAAGCATTGCTCTGTTTGTTTAGGGCATCCCAACATCAGCTTCTGGCTCAAACACTGGAGAACTTTTGGGGAGAGACTGCCTGTTTGTCCAGAATGCCTGTAGTATATCTTTAGTGTCAGATATTTTCCTCCATGTTGTGCGATGTGTATTGAAAAAGTTGATTGGATTTTAAAATGTGGGCGTTGCATTCAAAAATGAAGGGGGGTGAATATTATTGAAGTAAATGATCGAAGAAAGCCTGCACACATCATTGATAAAAAGAAGATCCAGTTTTCACAAAAAGATATATTTGTCCAGATATATATTTTCATTTCATGCCAACTTTTGCCCGATCCTGGTGGCATTGATGAATAGATTGCGAAAGTAAGGATGAAACTGGTCTCACAAACATCCTGAAACCTCACTCATTATTTTTGCAATCAAATACATGCCAAAACACAACCTTTGTAGAAGAGTAAAAGTGTGGAAGTGAATAAAAGATGACAAAATGCTCATTTTTGCAACAGCTGGCCCTTTAACGCTCACATTCCAGCACATTACTGTCTATATTGTAGACCTATGTTTAGAATATATGTCTGTATTCCAAAAATATATGCCTGCCTTGTGCGGAAGCAAATATAGGGCTGTACCTGAATAAGCTCGTCAGAGCCTTAAAATAAAACAGAGATGCAGAAGCAGCATCCAGAGGCAGAGAAAAAAGTGTTTCTCTGTGGAATTTTTATAGCAGGTATGAATATCCCTCACATAAAGCAGGCTCAAGGCCGACATCTGCCTCCACTCTCACTCTCACTGCCCATCAACAACTCTACCGCCGCTGTCAGACGCAACACTAAATACCAGACATCCCCGCTGACCTGCCAGCAGCACTTTTAGGCCAGGGAGGAGGAATGGTTTGGCCTTAGTCCTAACTCAGGAGAGGTCGCCCTTCAGAGATGGAAAAGCATTAACCACTTACATTTTCAAACAAAGAAAAATTACACCGCCGTTTGCTATGACAAGTTTCTAGAAACAGACTTGGCCTTTTTTGTTTCATGTCACTGGTGCAGAACAATTAATAAAGAATGGAAAACAGTGGAAAGTCAATATGTTTGCCTGGCTAAAATTATACCAGCATTTCTGCTCATTTGTGGCTTTTAAAACTCAAATGTTACGGAGTGCTGTGAGAAACCGAAAACTGCTGAAGTTCGTAACGTGAGCCCCCTCTTGACATTACCTGTTATCACAAACAAGCCACAAAATGCAGCTTTATTCTAGTCCCAGTGCCTCGTCCTCTAATATTTGCTCCCAGCGCCATGACATTCGCTCCAAAGGTCATTTTTGCAGGCTTCTACAGTTTAAACAATAGTTTGTTTGATAATCATTCACAGTCAAAAAGTCACAGAGTGGCTCTTGTGGAAAACCAGATTTAGTAATTACTCCAACAGCTTGTTCTTTTAAGTGAAACTCCGAAAATGATCATTCCGTCTTCATTTACTACTCGAATTTTGTTCCAAACCATTTTTTGTTTTTGTGGAAACATGTAAAAGTCGATCCTTTCCATACACTTAAAGTGAATGGGGACTGTAGTTGGTCCCCATATACTTTCATTGTATGAAAAAATATTCTCTGCTAGATACTGTATCTCATTTCGTGTTCAAACACGTCATTCATGGAAGACGTAAGTAAATAATGACTAAGCGTTTTTTTTGGTGAACTGTCTCTTTAAGGCACTGGAAGCACGTTTTAAGTGTCTGCTTGTACATTGCTTTTGTCTCCTTTCGTCATCACAGTCAGACCAACACACCTCCTAAGAATGCTGGGATAAGCTTTTACAAGTGCCGCAGCCATCAGGCTTTGTGAGATGAATTTGCTTTCACAGCTATTGGGAGAGCTTTTTTGGTGTTTGTTCGGCCCACAAAGGGATTTGGCAGAATATAGTGTCCTAGATACCGTATCCTGTTTGATTCATTTGTTTGCTCCTGTGTGTTTTCTTAATAGATCAGATTTTTCTGTGGGTGTCTGTACCTTTTGCACTTTGCTGTTTTATTGTTTGCAAGGCCAGATTTTACATACACTGTATGCATGGCCTGTGAAGAGTAGTGAGAATCGGATATATCTCAACCACAACACTTGATTGGCTGATGTTTGCCTATTTTATGCCTTGCTTGGGCCAATTAACAGTGCCTAGTTTGTTGGTTTGTTACTCACTGTACAAAATATCTTCATGGAACATGATCTTTCTTAATATCCTAAGAATTTTTGCCATAAAAAAGAAATTGATACCATACAGTTGACCCATGTGTGGTTAGCTGTTGCTACCTATACCCATACCCATACTCCAGGGTCACATTTGAAGTTTGTTATAATACACAAAAAATGTGACTTTCACGTACACAAAGTAACCTGTTTTTGGAAAAAATAAAAAAATATTATTATTATTCATTTTTTTTTATTTTTTTGCGATATATGGTAGATTTTATTCTAAAAATCGTAATTTATATTCCACAGAAGAAATATATGTGTATACATCTAGGACAGCATGAGGGCAAGTAAACAATAAGAGTTTTTTTGTTTGTTTTGGGTGGCTTGCCTCTTTAAGAAATAGTCCACGTTTTGTGTGTTTCCATTAAATTAAACAGATTGTTGAGAATAAGAGCTACATTTCTGTCTGCCAGAAATGTAAAATTTCAGTGTTTTTTATTCCAATTCTGCCATTATATTTGTTATGCACTTTCATAAACCAGTGTCTTTGTGAGCCTGTGTGAATGCACCAGTAATCTGTCGGTCTGGCAGGAGTAAACAGTGTGTTTACCTTGAAGTACAGGGTCACGGAGAGCGCTCTCTCAGCGTATTTTGATCACTAGAGACATCCTGCTCTCAGCAGAGTTGGTTTTAAGATGTCTGCACACATCCCAGAGGCCCATCTTGAGGCTCATTTAAGTGTACGTTAAGAGTGGCGGAACCACATCCACTGAACACACGTTTGAAGAAAATAGAATGGAAAAAAAAAATCACCTTGAGCTTTCAATCTCCCACACACATTTGTTTTTTCGTCGTTTTTATATTTAGTGCCTCATAAACTGGTCTTACTAATACAGAGGGAATTTTTCCTCTCTCCGAGGTGTCGTTTGTGTCGAGTGTAGGAAACTAAGCTTTACAGAACTCTTTGCAGGGATTGTTTTGACCCTTTGACAGGCTGGCCTGTGTCTGGTTTCCTTTGTTATAATTTTCTGGTCCAACAGCCAGTTGAGTGTTGTTTTCTTCGTGTCTCTGGGGTTTTACGGGAATAAATGAGAGCTCTCAAGCTCCAGCTTAACAAGGTTGTCTGGAGTGCCAGCGTGAGAGGAGGGAGTTTAGAGTTCTCCACCCACAGAACACTCCTCAGAGGGTTTTGCCATCAGCTGCTGTCTCAAAGCCCTTTTAAAAAGCTTGTGTTTTTTTTTTCCTGTTGGGACCGTTTGTGTTATGGAGTTGATGTTTAGCACTGGATTTACCTTGATGGAATCCTATTTGATGAAAAGCGTACTGTAGAACAGAGGCAGATGTGTGCAGATGCTAAGTGCTGTCACCGCAGCGAAGGTCAAGTGCTTGGGCACAGCGGTGCTCAATAAGTGCTTAGAGACACAATACTACATTGCAGTACATTAGACAGTCAGCTGTCATAATAACAGGCTGATGCAGTATCGAGAGTAAAGAAATTATGAGCTAAAATAATGTGAAATTGTGGTACATTTCCACAAGTACACAGGTGTTTTTCTTTGGACACTTTTATGGCTGATCATAATTTTTATTAAAACTAGCAGAGAGTCTTTTTTATGTCTTCTATGCTTTTTTCGTCTTTAAAAATGCAGTGGAAATATAGAAATACACACTAATGTTTAAAAGTTTGGTGTCAATTTTTCTGCATTTAGTTGCTCGAGGAACGGGATGAATTTTTGCTAAAGAAAAGTACAAATTTCTTTCAGAAGATAATACTGACCCCAAGCTTTTGAATGGTAGTATTTTTTGTCATCTTAAAGCATGACAATTCATTGTGAAAATATCATTACATTATTAAAATGATCAAATCTTTCATATAACCCAATGTTTATTGAGTGACAATATTATGATCTGCTGCAGCTACACAAATTACAAACCATGGCCCTGTCGATTGACATCATTTTTATCGCAACCAACAATTTTGCACCTATTAAAGCTCTCTGTTTTTTCATTAGTGAGAGTGATAAGTGTTTTAGGGGAGATTACACACCCGTACACACTTCTCTGCCAATTAAACATCTGAGCGTCTGGAGGCAAGGGTCCAATGAGTTCATCACAAGGACGCTTCTGGGTTCGATGCAGTAGTAGGCCCGTTTCTTCCGGCAGAAACACAAATCCATTTTAATTCTCTTCATGCCTGAAAAGAGGTTCTCTGTTGGCAAGTAGAGCGATATTATCCGGGACTCCGAGGAGCGGACTGCAGAAGAATGTGAAGTTGGAGACTCTCGTTTGGCAGGTCCCATGCTGTGTTATTTAACGATCGGTGAGCGTGTCAGCCTCACAGCTGCGCCTTGAACGAATGCCGCCAGCTGAGGACGATACTGAATGCCTGGTTTGGCCAAGATAAGGATCTGTTTCCATTACAGAGCTGGCACTCTTCACTCCAGCTACCTTGTCTTCAGTTCAGAGTGGTTCGCTTTGCCACAAAGACGTTGGGATGTGACATGATTCACTTCCCAGAAAAAGTTTTTGTTTTGAACCGTCTTCTTGCATGATTAAGACTGTCGAGAAAAGGAGAGATCCCAGCTGGATTTAATTGTTCTGACATTCGGACAGCATTCACAGAGAGAGAGAGAGAGAGGGAAGAGAGGAGAGAAATCTCAAGTATGTTTGAAATGGAGTCTGCTGAAAGCATTTCAGCGGGACCGTATGAAGTCGGGCCGTTGGTTAAAAATAGTTCCTCTGGCTCTTGTCTGTGGAGAAATGTTTGCCTGGAACTTGATATGTCCTCCATTGACCTACAAGTATTGATTAAACGATATTGTTTTCATATTGTTTGGTCTGTTAATAACTGCTCATGTACAATATCATAATTTTGGATGTTCTTAAAGACCAGGTTTGTGGCTTCAAGTCAATTTCAGTTAGCTTTATGCTAGTGTAATCCTAAATGCTAACAAAATTAACCTTCCGATTTTTTAGCCACTAACACATTATGGCTTTTTTAAGGACAAGCTATTTGATATGTTTCGTCCAAACAACCTCATTCCGTAGAAATACATCAATACAGGAAAGAAAACTGTTCTTCAAGCAGCGCCATGGTCTTATTATAATAAATTACGCAATTAGCATTACGCAATTAGCATTGCAGTGTTTGTCACTGGCTTTTCTGTTTTCTTGATGCCATCAGCAACTTTTTATGTAAGTTATAAAATAAGGTATGTTAAGAAAAGACATTTTCTTCAAAGCTTCAATCCAGAAATAATGGAGGGGCGTCTCTCTTAAAGTTTTTCTTGACGGGGTGGCTTTAGTTTCAAGGGCTAGGGCTTTGTTGATGAAAGGGACTTACAGCAGATTAACCTTTGCCTTGCAGGCAGACACGGGAGCAGGAGACACCCCCAGACTTCTTCTACTTCTCCGATTTCGAGAGGCACAATGCTGAGATCGCAGCATATCATCTAGACAGGTAACGGGCCGTAAATGTCAGCCTCTGGCATGAATAGAGTGTGTGTGCAATGTTTGTCTCCCCCTGAATACATATGTGTATGTATACATCCACCACATGCCACTTGTAAAAGTGTTTGCCTGCTTGTGTATATAAACCTGTAGGGCCGCATTTATTTGCGCAAGAATGTATTGTGTGCGTGTGAATGTGTAACCCTTGTGGTGCATCCTGCATGTTTTCAGCACGTTTGAACTTGTGTTTATATCTATGTGTGAAAGTACAGTATGCGAATGTATCTCGGGGCACTGAGCAGTCTGAAACCTGCAGTTTAACACTCATAAACACCAAATCCAGAACATAATGACTCACTCTGAATGAGCACAAACACATCCGTCATTATCTGATCACCAATCGAGCTCCATCCAACAATGTCTCCTTATAGGTGATTACCCTTCTGATGAATGTCAGTGATTGAGAGGCTTTAATTTGTGTCAGCCACAATAAGCCGTGTACATCTGTCCTTGTCAGCTCATTTCAGTGGAGTTTATTGGTTGTTTGCTATATGAGTCAGATTTTCCCCCGATTGTGATCTGAGACTGGGATTTATTGCCATTATAGTTTATTTCCATTCTCGTCTCGTTTTCTTCTCATCAATGTGATCGGACGGGGGTGGACAGCCGGAATCGTTGCCCCAGGCCCTGTCGAAGAAGAGGTCCAATGAGAATATATAATATAATATAATATAATATAATATAATATAATAATATATTTTAAATCTTGATTAATCTCATCCAAAATAAATGTATTTGTTTACATAATGTATTTGTGTGTTCTGTGTATGTTTGTATGTACATTTTAAATGTTATATATTAAATATATTTATTTATAACATAAATTATATGACTAATGTGAATACATGTAAGTATTTAAAAAATATATACTGTGTGTGTATTTATATGTACATAAATATTCATAGAACACATATATTATGCAAATTTGTTTTTGGATGCAATTAATCATTTGACTTTTTAAAATATATTAACAAAGAAAACAGTTATTTTAAATTGTAATATTTAAATAAATATTTTACTATATTAAGATTAATATTGTTTAATCAAGTATTTTTATTGTTTAAGTAAGTTTGACTTTTTTCAAAAATCTTACAGAATCAAAACTTAAAGCATAAGAGAACATAATATATTTTAATATAACAGTGTAATAAATACAAATACTTTTATTTTTTACCTTTTTTGTCTTGTGCAAATTTGCTTTTCACATATTTATTTTATTTCAATATTATTTATGTTTTATTAAAATTTTCTTTTCTTTTATTCTTTATTTTTCTATGATTTTTAAGAATATTTTAAGAATATAAAACAAAATGATGATATTTGGAGAGTAATGTCCTTTACTGTGTACATTGAACCTAGGGAGAGGAGACCCAGCCATTACAATTAGTGAATTTTAGTGACGTCCGTAGTCCACTCAATGGCAGTTTCTCACTTGATTGGCGCGTTGTGTTATCCTGTGCTGTTCTCTGTCAAGCCCTCCTCCTCTCCTCTCTTCTCCAGCAGTGTGAGCGTGAGTCAGAATGAACCCAGCGTGAGTCTTGGGCACAATATAATCATTCAGCTGGCCCGGCCCGGCCCAGACCGGCCTGGTCCGCCTCACTTCCATCTGCACATCTGGTTGGGAGTAAAATCTAGACGGTACACACAGGCATGTGTGTGGGTAGAAAGCGCAAAACCAAGAACGTAAAAAACACCAGCTTTTCTAAATAAAGTTCATCTGGGTTAGACAAAAGTGCAGGTTGTTATTTTCTATTTTAAAGCACCATCACCCAGTGGGCCTCTGCGTCCACGCAAGCCCACCACGGCTATATCTGACAATGTACCATTAATTATCTGATTTTAGTCGATGGGAAACGCGCACAGTAGCGTGGCTTTGGGGAGGAAGTCAGGATCGAGGCAGACGAGTGGTTTGAAAAGACAACTTTTCATTTGCCCCACAGTTCCCTCTGAGTTCTACATCGGACAGTGAGAGAGGAGGAAAACGCTCCTGCACACAAACTCTCTCTGTCATCTCTGTCAGCATGACTGGGCAATTAGTAGCTTCAAGTGCTTTTATCCCTTAGGCCCCGTCCATTAGTTGTTTTCAGGGTGATTTTTTTCTAAGTTGCCCTGTCAGCAAAGGGCCTACACTTGCACGCGGGGTGAAGAGGTCTTAAAACATGGATGAGCAAACCACACTCGTTCTAATATCAGATCGGAAAGAAAGCCTACACATTTGTCACACTCAGCAACGAGTTCAGTTTTGTTCAAGGTCAAAGATGCAAGTTATAAACTATGAAATATACAGTATCTAAAAGGGTTGCGATAAAATAAAAAGGTTTCATCTCTTAACTAGATACTAACTTGTTATTCAAAAGCTATGTATTTAAGTAGAATAGTTTGAGCGCCCTCTATTGGTCAAAGTTCATATGAATTTAGCACACTGTAGTTTCATCCAACAATTTGCTGAATGATTTTGGTCATTTGATTTTAAGTTAATTTAGTCAGTCAATTAAGTGATGTCATATTATACACAATGTTATATATGTGTGTGAGAGAGAGAGATATCTGTACATTTTAAAATAAAAAAAAATTATTATAACTATTTTAACACGTGTCCTGTAACTCAGCAGTGAACATAGTATGTAAAGTATGAACTGTGTGAAGTGAACATATATTATGAAAACAAATATTTTTCACTGTTTGATCAACAGGATCCTGGATTTTCGTCGAGTGCCACCAGTGACTGGCCGACTGGTGAATATGACCAAAGAGATACGAGATGTGACCCGTGACAAAAAACTGTGGAGAACCTTTTTCATTTCACCAGGTACTGAACACCCAGACGTAACTGTTCTTCTATTTACTTCTATTCTGTTACCATCAACAGATAAACACCAATTATCAGTTAGTGTTGGGGTGAATTTATGAATAATAAAAAATGAATATAAGTAGAATAAAATGACTTTTTGACTCATACAACCCTAATTGAGACTAGATCAAGTCTCTTTTTGTTATCATATTTTGTATATTATTTTCTCTGTGCTTTTTAAATTAATTAGAGGAGACTGTGATTTTCTCTCACTATTCTAAGCAACCAGTAGATGGCGCTGTTGGTAAAAACAATACATATTCAAGTTAGACCTCGTTTGACACCAGCTTCAGATTTGTGCCATGTGATTCCTTTAAAAGCTGAAATTGAAAAACACACACTAGCCTTCTTAATATTTCCTACATTTTTGTAAATGTTTTTGTAATAAGTCTCTTATGCATTTATTTGATCAAGAATACAGTAATACTGATGTAAAATGTTATTGATTTAAAGTAAGATATTGTAATATATTTTAAAATGTAATTTATAATAGAAAATCTAGTCTGCATGATTAAAAATAATCATTTAAATTATATTATTATTATTAATTACATCATTTGGTATTTAACATAAATGTTGTTTGATTCATTTGTGAAAAAATATTTGTCTTATTAATAATCTTTTTGATTCTAATTGTTGTGTTGTGAATTAGACAAAAATGTTTAAAAATCCAATCTAATGTTTCTAATTTTTTGCTAAATGCTTGAGGAGGGTTAATCATATTTGCTATATTAATTGCTTTTGATTAATTATATTTACACATGTTTTTTAAGACATTTAATTGAATGAAACTATGCAGAATAAGGCCAGAACATCCCTTAATTAAGTTAGTTAGGTAATTGTTTAATTTAATGTAGACTTTAAAATCATCATTATGAATATGAACTGTAATTGTCATTATTTTATGTCGTTTGTTTTATTACACCCTATCATCCCTCCAGCCAACAACATCTGCTTCTACGGTGAGTGTTCGTACTACTGCTCCACTGAGCATGCTCTGTGTGGGAAGCCTGACCAGATCGAGGGCTCTTTAGCAGCGTTTCTGCCCGACCTGGCCTTGGCCAAGCGCAGGACCTGGAGAAACCCCTGGAGACGATCCTATCACAAACGCAAGAAAGCAGAGTGAGGAACACACAGCGCACTTTGTTATATATACAGTATGTGTGCGGGTTTACGTGGTTTATGAGGACACAAATCTGCCTATGGAGAGTCCCCATAAATCACAAAAACCAACATGTGTGTGTGTGTTTGTATTTTTTTTTTTTGTATATTTAAATGTTAAAGATTAGCTGTTTTAGCATGATTTGCTGTCGCACAGTGCTGAAATAATTGATTTAGAGGCTGAAACACAGGATATACTCATTATCAAATCTTGAATAAGAGGGTATTAAACATGCAACATGTTTTATCAGCTCAGTTCTAATTAGTTCTAAGTTCTAATTTTCTTCTCAGATTATCATGATAGCCCTCTAGTGTCTTATTTCAGTGACCTTCATCATGTTGTGCTGTTTTCTTTGTACATTGTAAGCTAATGAGGTGTGTGTGTTTGTAGGTGGGAGGTGGATCCAGATTACTGTGAAGAGGTGAAGCAGACACCACCCTATGACAGCGGCACGCGCCTGCTGGACATCATGGACATGACCATTTTTGATTTCCTCATGGGTAAGAGCATTTCACAGAAGTGCATCATTTGTTTCTCAGTCAAGCTAATTAATAATAATCTTTATATATCTACAAAAGGAAATATGGATCGTCATCATTATGAGACGTTTGAAAAATTTGGAAATGAAACGTTCATTATTCACCTTGATAATGGAAGAGGGTAAGACATTTTCTGTTTATTTCTTTAACTCGCATGAAACAGCTTCAATTCATTCATTTTTTAAATATTAGTTTTTTTATGCTAAATGAAAAATGTTTATTTCTTTGTCTTTTTTAATATCAAGCTTTGGTAAACATTCTCATGATGAGCTCTCCATACTGGTGCCTTTGAGTCAGTGCTGCAGGTTAGTATTTGCACTATTCAATATGTGTCCAATCATTTCAAGAAATTCAGAAAGTCGTTTGAATCAAGGCTGTCAAATTAAGCAGCACTTAACAGGCATTTTGTTATTTGTATGATTGAAATATATGTATTTTTTAAAAGATTTATTTTGTAGCCTTTATTACAATAGGACAGATCAATATTGACAGGAAGTGAAGTGGGAGAGAGATGGGAGGCGGGATTGGGAAAGGTCCACGATTCGGGATTCGAACAGCAGACACCCAAATGCAGCGGCACTGTATGTCGGCGCACTGCTCTCAAGGCTATTGCGCCGACATGGTTGAAATTATTAATAAATGTTTTATAACTATTCAATTATTATGCGATTAAATGAGTATAGAGTACAACATACAGGTTCTTTAATTTTTAATAATGAACGTCTAAACTTATAAACCTTTTAAAAAGACCTGCTGTGGTTTATGAGGTTGTTAATCAATGGTTTTGTTAAAACTTTTTTTAAATAATCATGTTTAAATAGCAGAAACTACATTACCCATAATGCAGTACAGATAGTTCCTCCAATCAGAGTCACTCCAAGCAAATCCCCCTCTTCCGTGAATTTGCTCTTAAAACACTTCGACAAATCAAAAATGGAAGGCTTTTTATATATGTACATTTTGCAATAAACTTAAAATACATTGTTGTAATTGATATTATCAGCAATTTTAAATTATTACTTTTAACGTCACCATCTTTTTAGTTCAGTTATGTCATTCGCAATGGAGTTAGCAATTAGTAGTTATTTCCCTCTGCTGTCAAAGCTCACAGTCTTGTAACTTTTGTCTTTTTGCCTGATTTTCAAATACTTTTTTTTTTGCTTCAAATCAAGATTTTGTGATGTTGTAAACTCATAGCTGGATAGAGGGATTCCTGGTTTATAACGCTTTAAAGGTGCCATAGAATGCATTGCGAGAATATTTGAAATTGTTCTCTGATATGTACATAGAAGGTATGTAGTTTAGGTAAGGGGGAAAAATGCCCAGAAACAGTTTTACAGGTCCATTTACAAAGGTTCATGAATAGTAATGAGGAGGTCTGCTCTGATTGGCTGTTTCTCAGCGTTGCTCATTTCAGTAGCACAAACA
>JAUMHQ010000069.1:7038647-7053284 GCA_032361165.1 Enteromius paludinosus
TCACCTACATCTTGGATGCCCTGGGGGTAAGCAAATAAACATCTAATTTTAATTTTTGGGTGAACTATCCCTTTAATAGTGAATATGTGTTCCCTAATCTACAGTGTTACCAGTATTTTGTATTATGTTTGCTCCAAAATTCTGCTCCTTATAACAGGACCTGTAAAAAATGTAATATCTTCTGTCTGGTTAGTAGACATTGTTACACTTGTCTGTAATCCATAAACCTCAAATTGAAAACAAAGTCAAACCTTCAAGGTTTAATGACACCAAATTTTAAGAAGCGTGATTGCTCGAGATTATCTCTGCAGACACTGTGTAAGCTTAAGCAAAGCTTCAGTCCCTAATGCGACATTAACAGCGTGTGTTCAGCTGAGTGAGAATGGCTCGTACCATATTCTGTCGGTGGGGGGAGGAGGAATGTTGACAGCAAGTGTTCCAGAGAGCTCTTGGACTTCCACTGCAAGCAGCAGAGGGGTGTTGGACATTTCTTCAATCTTTTTTTTTATGTACTCATTTTCTGTGGCCTTCTGGAAATACTTCGACTTGGCAATCTTGTCGACAAATCTCAAAATCCGCCTACTAGTGCTGGCTCCAGCTGCAGCCCTGTGGGAAGCAAGTCAATTTTTCATCAGGTGGCCTTCATTTATTTTAAGCTGCATTTATTGTCAAAGAACTCAAAGAGATGATGTTTCATAGGCATAATTCACCAAAAAACCTGTATTATCTATTAGAAGGTATTAAGCTTCTCTTTTCCATACATCAAAATGATGCATGTGTTTGTGAATGCCGATGCGTGCTATGAGCTAACCAGGACTTTTGATTACTTCTATTATCCTCATTTGTAAGTTGTTTTAGAACAACGTCTGATAAATGATTAAATGTAAATGTAATGTTCCTGGGGGCGTGTTACAGAAAGATCCTAACTTTAAAATCTTCTCTTATCCGTTTGGTAACCATGGTAATTTCAGTTAAGGCCACATTTAGAACAAACGTTTTTACAGAACAGCATTTCTGCATTATCTAATCTTCAGAACTACAAATAGGAAAGGGGTACAGAAACATTTTAACTTGACAGAAGAATGCTAAAAATGTCTCCACTTTAGGGCAACCCCGCAGCTGTCCTCGCTTCGAAATGATTTAAAATGAATTAAATGGCATTACTTCTAATAATGAATGAAAATGAAGAACAGAGATGGTTATTGGTGGAAAGACACATTTTGGGCAACTCACTTTCTGTCTTTGTCTTCACGGGTGAGCGAAGCTGAAAACTTACCAAATAGTAACGGCTTTGCCTTTCCTGCAGAACTTATCAAGGTTTCAGTTTCTGCACTACTGGAATCAAAATCTTCCCGATTTTGTATTCATTTTATTCAGGTTAACCTCATCGTCAGCTTGAGCAGTGTACAGACCTAAGTTGCAACTCCCAAACTTATAGATTAATTGTTTAACCAATGGTACAGTATGAATGGTTCATTCAATAATAATTACCCCTCAACACCAGGTACAGCCTTTTCAGCCAGACTTCCTTGAGTGTCAGCAGATGAAACTTCCTCCTCATCAGAAGATCCTGCACTTGAGGATTCTTCATCACTGTCAGCCAGCACAGAGAGCCTGGACCTGCTACTGCACAACACATCCAGACAAGACCTCATCATAACAAGAGACACACACACCCACAAACAGCACCAGGACGGTACTGAGTCTAACGAACAACAATGCAGCATGCAGTGAAAAGCTTAATGCTTAAAAATGCTTAAAAAGCATAACATGCTACAGTATGACTGCAGTGCTTTTCAAAAGTCGATCTTGCTCACAAAGGCTGTATTTATTTGACCAAAATAATGATTTTTTCAAATTTATTCCACTTTTGGTCACATGGTGATGATTGGGTGCTCAAGAAATATTTCTTATTTTTATCAATTCTAGTTTTATAATTTCTTTTAAAAGCAAACTTTGTACAGAAGTATAGGTTGCACAACAAACTTTATAGAGTCTATGTTGTGTTGAGATATAATGACATAGTTTTTGTCTCGGAAAATACATTTTATTCTCCAAAAACTTACAACAGATTGATGGTCTCCAACTCTGTCTCTGCCTCGGGGACTCCCTCCTTCCCAAGTTTGGAGAGGTTGATTTTAGTCTCTAGAGTCATCTGTATTGCTCCTGTGTACTCCACCTCCAAATGCAACCAAAGGCCTGACACACAAAGACAAGACAAGTTTTATTTCTCAAACCTAATAATAGCAAAAGTTACCTGTTGTTGTTCCATTCAGTAATAACACCTATAAATAAGAAATCCTATTCAGAACAATGCATGATTTCCTGTGTTAACTATATATACACACGTATAATTAATGACAATTATATATTATTGACAGAAATATTTCTGTCAGCTAATTTCATGAAAATACATTCATTCATTATTTTAATATTTACTAATAATGAATTAAAAATATTGAATAATGTAAAATGAAAATGTATGTATAGATATACATACAGTAGCACCACTATATGTCAGCAGTGAAAATGAAAGTGATATGATCTGTTTATCGATTGAATTTCAAATAATTATGCTGCAATAAAACGCCCACATGTCTACTAACACACTTTACAAATCCATAAATGAGATGAGACCTGAACAAGGCAGCCAGTCTCTGTCGAAAGCCATTACGTGTTACATAACACCCGGAGATCATGAGGCGGAGAGAAAAAGACGCATGCTGTGCCCCACAGAATAATAACTTCACTCCTCGTGGGGATAATACATCCCGCATATGCTTCGCAGAGAGCATTTTACCATACAGCTGAGTGCGTAAACAGACACATGCACATGCTTGCAGACATGCTGCTATTCGCTGAGGAGAATGATGTGAGGTTATGTGCTTCTTTGATCCCTGATATTACAGAAGGATAATACCATTTCATCTACTGCTCAGTGCAGGAACATAATAACACATACGCTCAAACAGTCCTGATGGATGAATGACCTAATCTGCTCTTTTATAAGAGGCTCTTAGGAGCCCCACTCACCTCTGCTGTTGACCTGTGGTAGAGATGTGCCTGTTATCTGGGGCATGCTGGAGCCCATGGCCAGTTCGGTAAGGGTCAATTCATCCATGAAGTAAGGCAACTGTGGCAAAAAAGGGGGAAACTTACACAGAAGCACGTGCACACAGGGTAGGAACATTAATATCACAAGCTATTTATACTACTTTTGGAAAGCGTGCTTAAGGAAGATTTAAAAAAGAGCATTACTGCCTCACACTTCAGTAAAAGAACATCTTGTAATTCCTGTGTGTTCTCTTACCCGAATTTTGGTCAGCTTTCGCTGAATCTTCTGTTGGACTTTATCAGCCCAGTACTTCTCATGGAGGAAGTCCCAAAAGATCCGACCAATTAGTGCATTCAACCAGTCAGGTTTTGTTTCATCCTCATGGCAACAAAAGTTCTGCTCCAAAAGAGGCGATAGAAGAAAAAACTTTGGAGTAATAAAGATACATTGAAAAGACACAGTGCCAGTTTTCAAGGCCCAGAATAGTAGTCATGACATTATTAAAATAGTCCATGTGACATCAGAGGTCTAACCCTTTTTTATAAAGCTACGAGAATACTTTTTGTGCACAAAGAAAACCAAAATAACAACTATATTCACAATTTCTTCTTTGAGTCACATATGCATGTGGTGCTACTATTGGGTGAGTAATTAATGACAGATTTTACATTTTTGGGTGAGCTATTACTTTAAATATTTGCATTTTAAAAAGTAAATATGAACATCAGTAAGAAATAAATCCCATTTCTAACTTTGATGTTTAATCATATTTTTTATTACAGTACATTATCTAAATGTGCCTCAAGATAACAACATTTTGGAATGGGGTTAATAAATTAGCTTATTGCTCTACCATTCAGGAAAGTCTTAATATTTTAGAAAACTGAAAAACAGTAAAATACTTATCCGGATTTAGTAATAGTATTTCCTACATTTGGAGGCAAAACCCGCTGTCATTTTTAGCCGCTGTCTCTAAGCATCTGACACACTTTCACACCCCAGAGGAAAAAACAGCATTTAATAATTCATGGTTGATCTTTAGCCAAATATTTTACATAGTTCTACACTTCAGCAATTCACCAACATGTAAAGCCACCCTTAATAAATGCGTTTTGACATACCTGCCATGTGTAAGGTTTATTCTGACATGCTTCTGTGGCATTTTTAGCATATTTCATCAGCATGTGACAAAATTGACACAAATCCTCTTTGTTTGAAGCTCACCTGCTCTTTTTCAGTAGGACTGCCCTGAGTGCTGCTTTGGCAGGGGCTTTGCAAAGGACTGGCATGTGCTGAGAAGATGAGACTGGTCATGTAAGAAGTATAGTCCGGTAAAATGTTCTCTTTTACTCTGCCAACCAGATCGCTATGGAACACATCTTCATTGCTGTCCTTGACTGAGCTTTCAGCACCATTTGACAGACCCAAAGCATCCTCCTCATGCAATGCAGATTTATCTACAGAGCAAAAGAAAATTCAGAAATAATGTTTTAGAACTTCATTTTAGCAAAATACTCATAAATGTTCCTTTTCTTTCTTTATCCTTAAAAGAGTGTATAAAGTGGCTTGTGCATCAATACACTTACTGGTATAACTGGGTTATTAAATAAATATTAAAGTTGTTTGTTAATATTAGTTAATTCACTGTGAACTAAAATGAGTAAACAATAAACAACTGTATTTTCATTAACTAACATTAAAAAAGATTAATACATACTGTAATAAATGTATTGTTCATTGTTTGTTCATGTTAGTTAATACATTAACTAATGTTAACAAATGATACCTTACTTTAAAGTGTTAACAATATATTCAATATTTGGCATACATTATTTACTGCAGATATTTATTATTTATTTTGACTACCACAACATCAAAATGTTCCTTTATGAAAAAGATCAATAATAATGTGTGATTCATATATGAATACAATTTATTAAACCATTAAATCCTAAGATTTCAAATATGATACATTAAAAAACACATATGCAAACATTTTTTTACATTTTTTGTACAATTGAGTTAGACACAATTTAAGTTCAGTTAACTTCGTTTTTAAAGGAAGTTCACCCAAAAATTACAATTCTGTCATTAATTATGTTGAGATTTTTGATTCTGCATTTAGCATTACAACTCACACGTTCAAAGCCTAAAAACGACAGAGCTAAAAAATAGTCCGTGTGACATCAGTAGTTTAACTGTGATGTTATGAAACTACGAAAATACCTCGTCGAAAAATGACTTTATTGACGTAAGACATTAGCTGCGTCCGAAATCACATACTTCCCTACTATATAGTACTCGAAAAACAGTATGCGAGGCAAGTAGAAATTCAGTAGGCGAGAAGTACCCGGATGACCTACTGCTTCCGGCCGAATTCTATAGTAGGCATACCATGGACACTTTTCTATCCCATGATGCTCCGGGAGAGGAGGCGTCATATTCGAAAAATGGTGGAAAGTTGAGAAGTGGCTCATTTCAAGTGTACGTACCTCAGGAAAAAAACATTGTTTATTGTGATTAAATTACACTTGCTTAAAACAAGCTAAATAAACGGATGACTTATTGAAAGTTTAAATTGTTGCACTGTTGTGACGACACGTGACACGTGACAACATCAATATGGCGGATGAAGTACGTCCGAATTCCATTCATACTACCCGCATTCATACTATATAGAACGTACTGTTTTAACGGTCGAGTAGCACGTTCAATTTTAGAAGTAGTATTTACTTAAGCAGTATGCGATTTCGAAAGCAGCATTTGTGTTTAGTGTGCCTTGTGCTTTTATTGCTCATTTGTCCTCCCATGCCCATGTTTGGTATTTCCTGTGTCCTTGTGATTATTAGTTGATGTACTCCCAGCTGTCTTCCCCAGGTGTCCTTAGTTATGTCCTCATTAGTGTGTGCATTTAAGCGTCTGTGTGTCTACCCTCTGTGTTAAGTCTTTAAGTGTCTACCTTGCATGTACTTTGTACGAGTTTTCTTTGATTGTTAAAGTTCCTGTTTATTTGCAAAGATCCATGCCTCATGTCCACTATGTGTGAGTACTACCAGCGTGACAATTTAGCAATTTATTCTCCTCTGTGTTGGTTTTCAATGCATGTTCACGACATGTTACAACAACATATGTTTCTGGGTCTTGAACACGTCTGTTGCTTTGCTGTCTATGGAGTGTCAGAAAGCTCTTGGATTTCATCAAAAATATCTTAATTTGTGTTCTGACGATGAATAAAGGTCTTATGGGTTTGGAACGACACGAGGGTGAGTAATTAATGACAGAATTGTTTTTATTTTTAGGAGAACTATCCCTTTAAGTTAAACTAATTTCAACTTTACCGCCAGGTATAGATTCAGATTGGTCTTCTTCATTGTGAATGGATGCAGTAAGCAGTCGATGGAACCACTCCTCTTTCTCCCGTCCTGTTCGTCCAAAGAGGTATAGTGTGACAGAATGGCAAACATTCGTCGTAGGGTCAGGGTGTTTCTCTACTTTCTGAGCATCTCCCAGACCTTCAGCCATCTCGTCTTCCTCCACAGCTCTTTCTCCTTCAGCCAAACCTATGCAGATCGGATACTTCCTGTTCCACACTCTCTTGTGTGCCAAAGCCAGTGGCAGAAGAAATACCTGTTACCAAGGCAACAACGTCATTATTATTACGTGACATCTATGCAACATTCTGCCACATTAAAATTCGAGTCATTTGGGTTCAGAGGCCACAAATACAACTGTGCCACACTACCAATAAAGGGCGAATACTAAGGAGTTAAAATCAGTGGTATACTAACCTTGCTGCCAGTAAGTTGAAATATCCGTGAGTGAGTAAAATGCTTTTCGTAGCAGGGCTCATCAAAAGTAGCCCAGCGGGGAATGTTGTTACGTGGGTAGTTAAGCCGCAAACAGGGTCCGTCCAATGTGACATACACAGTATGCATAAGGGATGGATGGTAGGTCTCTGGATCATATGCGTACATCTCATTCATCCAACCCTAGAATGCAGATACATTTCACTTCAACTGTAATGTCTGAATTCTCACCACAAAGTTTTAGAACAGAGACAGACAAACTAAAGTGGGGCATTGGGATAAGCGCTGAAGCTGGCTGTGACAATCAGTGGGTGTGTGTTATTCTGCCTCAGACATTGAAGTGCAGAATTAATCACAGAAGTGAGTGGTAATGAGGGTTTTGCTCAGTCTTTGGAGAAAAGCAAGTTTAAGGCGTACTTTAGACACTGTGACATTTACTGCAGTATGTTAAATAAAACTGATTCCCAGAAGACATGAGCTTTGACACACTGAAGTGCAGGTTTTGGTTCATAGCAGTCTGCAAGGCTGTTGTTACCTGCAGTGCTGCTCTATTGCTTTTCTTAGCATTTAACCCTATAATGGAAACCCAACTACATGTCCTCTGCACCCTGGTGAGTAATCCATGCTCTTTAGGAGGTAGAATAAATTGGCTGCATTCACAATTGCATACTCTAATAAGTAGATACTTGTTTTAAATAAGTAATCACTTTACTATTGCAAAAAAAAGTATGTTACATAGTTATAATGTGTGTAGAATTAATTTAATCTGAATGTACATCCGCTATGTTGTCATTATCATGTGATTTACCAGGTTCATTTGCGTCATTACACTGCCATTCACAAATCATCTGCCATGGCCTGACAGT
Source organism: Enteromius paludinosus (assembly GCA_032361165.1). Taxonomy (NCBI): domain Eukaryota; kingdom Metazoa; phylum Chordata; class Actinopteri; order Cypriniformes; family Cyprinidae; genus Enteromius; species Enteromius paludinosus. The sequence continues at coordinate 7,046,375 of JAUMHQ010000069.1, forward strand.
GTCCATTGTATTGAAAATTGAATTGTAAATTCAGACATATATTGTTTTTCGTCTATATAGTAGGAAGTTTGGATGCAGCCACAGTCATATAAAGAACTGCATCAAATATAGGTACAGTATTTAATATATATATGCAGCCTGCTCTATCATTATTCATCAATTCATTCTCCAAACCGCTTGTCTTACATCAGGTCACTGGGATGCTGAAGCATATACATGTAGCATTACAGAAATCATTTAAATATGAAGTCAAGTGACTTGTGGCCAGGTATGATGACCCATACTGTACCTGCATTTAACCCATCCAAAGTGCAAAGTGAACACACACCCGGAGCACTGGGCATCAGTGCCTTGCTCAAGGGTCTCACCTCAGTCAAGGTATTGAAGGTGGAAAGAGTGCTGTTCACTCCCACCACCTACAATTCCCACTGGACCTGGGATTCAAACCTGCAACCTTTGGATTACAAGTCCAACTCGCTATCCATTAGACCACGACTGTCCCATGCATATGCTGATATTGTACGCAAGAAATAGTTCTTACGTATACTAAGAATAATACTCATATACACACAAAAAAGTATGCATTTTGTTGAATTACAAGTGCTATATCTTGATTATCACACTATCCTTTTTTTATGTATTATAAAATGCATCAAACTCACCTTAAGAGAAGGTACGTTGCTTTGTAGGGCTTCCAAGAGAATATTATTAAAAGACGTCCCATGGAGTCTATGTTGTTGACTGGTGGGCAAGTGTTTTATGGAGCCCCATCGGATCAGCACAAGCCCCCAAATTAATCCAAACACTAAACCAAGGAACAAGCCAGACCAATAAGCTGACAAAGGAAAGATGAAGTAGCAGTATGACAGAAATGCTACATAAGCAAGACCCACTCCCGGCACTGGAGTGGAGCATTGTTCGGTCACATCCTCTGCCAAACCATCTTGATCAGTTCTATTCATATCTGTGCTCTGGGAAGCACTGCCATGAGTGCTGGACTCCATCACGGGTCCAGTGTTTTCCTGTCTGCCATGGTGCTCATGGGAAAGTGAAGATTTCTGCACACATCGTTTACGATGTCTCACAGGCCAGTTGCACTCTGGTAGAATCTCACTTTCTGCTTTCCTTCCACTTTTAGGAGATTCAGATGAAGTCAGGTCAGTGGTCGTTTTCCCAATTCCAAAGCCTTTGTAGCCTGGAGAGTCCACTGATCCTGTGCTCCTTTGGTGTTTGGGGCTTCCCACACTATCCTCACGCATGATCTTACTGAACATGCTCAAAGGTTCTTGCATGGCCTCCGAGAACTTGCGTCGGGTGTCCTCCAGCTCCATTTTGAAGAAGCTGGCTTTGGGCTCGGTGGGGGACAAATTGACTGGAGATGGAGGGGCAGTGCGGGAGTCACCGTTGCGGCTTTTGGACTGGGTGAATTGCGACAACAAGTGCAAATTGAGCTTGGAATCAGACCTGGACTGAGATACCTCTGGCTCACTGCGAGAAAGCTCGGTGGAAATCGACTTCACAAGACTGAGGAGTGGTTTGGGCTTTAGAGAAGACTCTTTCAGTTCCAGTTCTGTAGATAGGGACTTCACTAAGCTAGCCAGGGGCCGGTGAGTGGGTGAGAGGAAGCCAGACCCCGGGGGAAAAGAGTTTCCCAAGGAGCCCGGAGAAGATGGAGAGAAGGGTACATTGAATGCAGGTGAGCTGAGACCCCATTCCCCCTCTGTCTGAATGTCGACCGAACATGGCCTTTGGTTTCGGAGGGAGCTGAGTGACTTTTTACCTTCACAGTCTAACGTGAATATGAGGTCAGTGTCATCAAGATTGTCCCATTCTCCCTCGGTGTCCGTCAGTTGGATAACTATGCCTCTCTTCTCCGTGTCATGTTTTGGCTGTAAACCTGGCCTCTGGGTCCCACCAGCCAATTTGTGAGTTCCTTCATTTCCTGTCATCCCTGCCATGATTTATCTCTAAAGAGGACAAGTAAAAATCTTTGAGTCAGCAAAAATGACAATTAAACTATCTGGCCTCAAGATATATGGACAACACAGTCATTTTGCTTCAACTTCCATCAGCAGATTCTAGAGCCTTACAGAGCATGATGACTATGAAGAAGATCCTTTTATTGGCAATGATCGTTTTAGACAAAAAATTGACTCAATTTTGAGCTACAAGAAAGTAACACTTCTCCCTCGACAGCAGTAGTTCTTAACTTGGCTTATTCCAATCAATTGTAATAAGATAATACATCTTAAATTAGTTTTCCCCTTTGAAAACTATTTTTACTCAAGAATGTACAATTCTTGAAGATTCTGGATGCACAAAATGAATCATGTTTAATTAATTTATTTAAAGTAAAAAAGTATGAAAACACCAGAAAATACCTGTGAAGGAGCCTTCAAATATCTCATGGGACCTTTGAGTCAAAATCTCTATGATCCCCCTTGAATAATGTCTAGAGTCTATAATTATTACAAAATGCATAAGTAGGGTTTGGGAGATCTACCTACCTACTTTAAAATTCTGTTTAAAAAAGTAAAGCTCTGACACTATGGTGTTATATAATGATTTAAGAAATATTTAAGTTCCTGAACTTTGTGCCTGATAATATCCTATGTATAAAAGGCAAAGTAATGGAGCAAGAACGGCTTTGCTGAACATATGCATTTTCTCTGTTAATGTGACATATCAGCATGTATTTTGGTCCCTAATGTGCTGAAGGTACACTTTGCCCATAAGATTTATTGTTTTGTTTCAGTGCTCAATAGAAAAGTAAAAACAAAGCCAATGGACACTTTCAGGATAATGATTATTTTTCTACCTCATTGATCATTAGGTCTACTTAAAAGAGGTTATGTAACACTTAAATACACAAACGCATTTATGGACCATAACAGAACCAATATTAATTTTGTTTTGCCCATTAATTGTATTCAGTTTCCCTATAGGCTGCAGCATTCAAAAAAATTACTTAGCACATTAAGGGAACCACGATGAGAGACTAAGCTATATATCTCTTAGTCAGGAGAAAATAGGCCTTTCTACTGTAGTTCAGTCAAAAGACAAAGATCTTCAGTCAAAGATCTTGCACTATCTTTCTAAGTCAAGTAAGGCATTTAAAAGTAAGTTAAAGACTGCCTTCTGTGGTTATGTAACCCTGTGACACCAATTCATGGCAAACTCTCTTTAATCCCTTCTTCATTCAAAATGGACTGATGAAATAATAAACCAACAGACTGTTCAAGGGCACATCTAAACTATTTCAGACCTCTCTCACGTGTTAGAACAATCCACAATATAGGCTATAGGTATATTTAAAAATTGCATAAACCACAGTCTGCTGTGGTTATGATTAAAACAATATATACTTAAACATTCATCTCCTATAAATAGCTATTAATTGTTAATTTAATCTTAGGCAGACCTGGACACATAATGTCTTTAATCATCACATCACTGAGGTAGCCTACTGTGTTTGAATGAATGGTAGTTAAAAAAAAAACATGTTGATGGACAGACTACTGAAAGGCGACCATCTGGACTAAACAATGATAGACAATAAATAGACATGTAACTTCTATAGAATGTTTGCTGGTAAATAGAAAAGAATCGCATGCAAATATAATACCTCATATTATACATAAAATACTGTAAAGTCCTTAAAATTCTTTCAGATTTGTCTGACACAGCTCAGCAGATTAATAGCACTGCTTAATGTCAGATCAACTGGATTTAAACTCAAGCAAATGTTTCAGATGGATTAAACTCATTAATAATTCTCAGAGATAAGAGCCAATGACGAATACAAGTACTGAGCAGTATGATAAACTTTCATTTGTAGCAACGAACAGGCAAAACAGCAGGTGATCCATCAAGGCAGATGGTGTGTACTGCTTTGTAGGATTCATGCTGTATATAAATTAAGTAGAATACTCGTATTAAAGCAACTTTGTGACCTTTGGAAGCACTGGGAATAGCATTTTTGTGAGTATGGAGATCATTTCAAAACACTGAACTCACCCAATTTCTGCACCATCGCCTGCTCTCCAAAAAATCAGCTTTTGCGTTCTGTCAGTAACACTCAGTCGCAGTTTCGTGAATCATTCCCAGAGAAAAGACAGATGACACTTTCTTAACCCGTCTTGCGTGAATCATGGGTCTGCACACAGCTTGACATCAGACTTTATGAAACAAGCTACCGTTAAAGAGCGATGTGCGCTTATATCGTTGATTATAGACGCAGAGTTGTGTAGATGTCGCTCGGTGAATCTGGACTGTACAGCGCGAGGATCCTCCGGAGTTTTAAATTATTACTACGCTTACGCAGTGCATCGCTGTTATATTACTGTGAAGCTGTGTATCCCCATAGAAACTAACTCCTCCCCCTTACAGGCTGCATCCAGATGTGATTTTGCGAGCAGCAGCTCCTCAATCTGATTATAGGAAGCATGGCTGGAGTCCACTTTAATCCCGATTAAAAAAAAAAAAACAACTCTGCCCCAACATCCATACGCTTATAAAGACACAACACGACACGCCGATGACCCTAAAAACTCCAGGACATTTGTCCTGAATTTGTAACAGTGACTTTACATGTACAGCTCTTTCAGAATTCATATATTCAGGTTATACTTGCTGGACTATGTAATATATGCACAATACAAATAATAAACTACTAGCAAATACTGAAAATACTGGAAATGCAGTTTATTATGCTGCATTTTAGGCATTTTGGAAAACAATTAAATTTTAAAAAGTAACTTAACTATCTAATTTACGTCCTTATTTTATGATTTATTTACTGACAAAAGTCAATATATAAATACATAAAGTTATGGTGGCTATTCTGAATTTGTTTAAATTTGGATTACAGCCATCTTATTTTTATTTCTAGGGAGTAGAATATGTGCTCTCCTGTTTCTGGTTAAATCAGGTTAATGCTTTTACATGACACATTTTTATAATATGACCACTTTCAGATTAATTGCAGAATATTTTTGAGTATATAAACTCTTTAAAATAGCCAAATAATAAAAAGGATCACTATTTATTTTTCATTTGATACCAAAAAAATAAATAAAAAATATTGCATTCACATAACGTAGCGTGTAATATTTCACTGTCTCAGACCGTGTATAGGGAGGTGGGGTAAAAGAGGACAATTACTGTGGCCTAGATAAAGCTTTGCAGAGCTCTCTTAGCACAGATATCTCTGTACTAAGAAGATAAATGTTACTTAGAAAAATATACGACACAAGCTCACTCTGTTCTTTCTTATGAGGACCATTCAGGATAATTTTTTTTTTTTAAATGAACAACATAATTTATTAGAAACAGTGGATAGTGAATTGTCAATGAGCAGTCCTGATCTGAAGGCAAAAACTCCTCCCAGTCATTATTCTTCACTCACCATATCTGTCAGCTATTTAAAACCACAAACGACACATGCAGGAGGTCAAAAATAGTCAGCCCTTCAGGACTAGAAACTTCCCAAGCCACAAGAGCACCATGGCAGAACTATCTGCTAAAAAGATCATGCTTTTAACAAGGACTATCCCCAGAGAAGAGGACAGTAAACACTGAAGATAATATAAATATTCTGCTTGAGTGAGTGGGTTTTTAGTATTTATTCTTTGTCCATTTGTTTTACATGCTATAAAAAAAGCACGATTTATTGCAAAGTTATGTCTCACATTTTATTTAACCTGTAGAAAACTGTCACAATGGCAGCGGTTTTGGGTCAGTTTATGGAATTCCATTCAGTTCATGGCACAAATGTGAGACTGGACCCCTCGAGGACTCAAGCCACCCGAGTAGAAAGTTTTGCAAATGGCGTCTGCTTCAGTAAAGACCCCTTGAGCCCTGGAGAGATCTTCCTGGTGGAGATTGAAGAGAAAGAACTGGGTTGGTGTGGTCATTTAAGGGTTGGACTAACTGCCCACGACCCTCGAACACTGGAAACTGTGCCAGAATACTCTCTGCCTGATCTAGTGGATATGGGAGATAGTTGGGTATTTGCAATAACAAGAAACCATAATAAAGTCATTGAAGAAGAAGTAGAAGGTGGTGAACAGCCAAATGTTGGTAATGAGGCAGAAAACAAGCCTAAAACCTTTTTCACAGACACTCACCTGTATATAGAAAACATAGGTATACCCAGAGACAAGTTGGTGGGACGCAGTCGACCCGGGAGATTCAGTCACATCCTGGACGATCTGTACAAAACCAACGCTCTACCCCCCACTGCCCGTCGCAGTCGGATAGGGGTTGTCTATGTATCCAAGGGACAAGGTTATGGTGACATGCACATTATCGTCAATGGTGAAGACATGGGAGCCTCTGCTAAGAGGATACCTACCAATAAGCCGTTGTATGCTGTTGTGGATGTATTTGCAGCTACTAAATGTGTTCGGATTGTCCAGGTGGAATATGGCTGTAAGTTTCAATTTATAACTTGCTATTATTTTATATGATCCTATGACTCACGTTGTAACAGACAGATGAATGATCCCTCTTTTTTGCTCCTGTGTTTTAGTTGCCTCACTGCAGACACTCTGCCGAAAGACAATTCAGAAACACATCATTCACAGAATGGCTTTGGACTGGTTGGAACTTCCGGAGTTACTTAAACACTATTGCAAATATGACTGAGCACAATCTATTAAACATCTGAGCAGCAAATACCTTTAAGACTGGAATGTTGTTTTTTTTTCTCCCACTTTTTCAACCAAAAAACAAATGTTCTTCAATGTTTGTAGAACTTACAATGTTACTAAAACTTGCTAATACTCATTTTAATACTTCAGTGAATCGTGTATCTAATAGATACTGTGATCTGTCACAATTCTTGTCTGTTTAGTTTCATTTAAAGTCTGTGTTTTTGAATTCTGTGTTTAGTTTCGTTTTCATTGTG
>JAUMHQ010000069.1:7053384-7071944 GCA_032361165.1 Enteromius paludinosus
TTCTGTGTCAAGACATTTGGATTTATTATTAAAAGACTTTATTGTTTATTGAACTCCACGTCTCCGGCGCTCTCCTTCTCCTGCACCGAACGTGATATGATCCTTCAGTGAGCCATAAATGCATTAGCCCTATAAAGCCTGGCTTATTAAATAGTCAAAAGAGATGTTTATTACAGTGTAGAACAATGTATTAAACCTGTAGACACGATCCTTTAAAATTAAACATTATTTTAAAAACATTATAAACATTTGTAATTGGTACATTAGGCTTTTATGGCATATATTGATATGGAAAATTGGAGCTCATACTCATAAAGGCGAAAAAAAATTTCAATCTGTATTGTTATTTATAATGCCAAAATGTAAGATGGAAATTCTGATAGCTTGTAATGTGATTCACTGAGATCTTAAAGTACTTAAATATATATGTCTAACTAAGATCATTATTAGAAATATTTAGAAATATTAGTTTTATGATAAAGGCTCTGTGGTTTTATTGTAGGGGATAAAACATATCCTATAATGCAATGCGATGGGCCTACAGTGATAACTCATAAATGGACAAATAAATGTTCCTCAAAAGCCTGATGTGTAATAACTGATGCACACGGGATTTTTTTTCTCGCTATATTCTTTCATGTTGATCATTTAGAGGCCTCTTGTGTATCAAACATGACGCAGTAGACTTAATAGGGTTAAATGCCAGCATGCCATATTTAAATGTCAACCTGCTGGTCTTGACATTCCTTCTGTGTTTGTAATTTTATAACTCAAAAGGTTATTTCTTTGCCATCTGTAAAATAGTAAATAATCGTACTTGAATTTTCAATTGTGATCTTTGACATTTGAACCCCACTGCATTTCAAAAGGTTGAGGTTGCTTAAAGATTACTGGAACGTTTCATAGCGTTCATATTTTTGCATAGGCTGAAATTACTTTATTCGTAATTTATTTAATTAGGCTAACTGTTAATCTTTTAAACGAATTGGTTTATTAAAGCACCTTTATTGTTAAAAAATATATATATCAAGCGTTTCCACGTTGACAAGAGTTTTCGGTTGATTAGCACTGACACCTAACGGTTGTTCAGAGGAAGGTCAGTTTTGTAATGGTCACGTGACCGGAACTTCATTGTCCTTTAGTTTAGCAGCTTGTCCTTGCGCTTGATCTTTACGCACACTATTTGTTTTATCTACTGATCTTTACCAAACAATGTCATTTTGTTCGTTTTTCGGTAAGGAGTATTACAAAGATCATTTTAAACCCGGTAAGTAATGTTTTTCATTATTTACTCTCCACAACCTGCTTCCTTCCCTTTACCTTTAAGGAAGATTATGATGTAACTGTTTATAAAACTTGAACCTGGCTGAACTGTAGCGACATTTCCTAACCAGCTTTGCTTAAATATTACTAGAGCTAAGAAACAAGGTGTCTGTTTCACAGACTTGTCAAAAAGGAGAGGTACCTGATTTATTGTTTTTCTGCAGGTATATATGTTTGCTCTCAGTGTGGGCATCCGCTCTTTTCAAGCAGATCCAAATATGATCATTCCTCCCCCTGGCCTGCCTTCACAGAGACCGTCCGAGAGGACAGTGTAACAAAGCACATGGAGACGTTAACAGCTTACAAGGTCAGATGTTTCTTTTTATTTATTTTTTTATTAGTTAATAATTACAAGCACCACAAAAATGTTCTTGCTTGTTTAAACATGTTTCCATTCCTATGTGCAGGTTCTGTGTGGCAAGTGTGGCAACGGACTAGGCCATGAGTTTCTGAATGATGGGCCGGAGGAGGGCTTATCACGTTTTTGAATATTCAGTCACTCGCTTAAGTTTGTCCCAAAAGGTAAGTCACCAGATGTATGTTTTCTGTATAATCTTAACAGTATCCAATGGCTTTATTAGTATTTACATTAATAAGTAACCATTTTAATATTTAATATTTCTTTTTCCCCCCAATCAGATAAGGTTGATAAACAATAAGCGAGGTGAATCCATGCTGATGAGGCTGCTGTTGCACGCACATTGGTAACAGGATGCTCAGCTAATGAAGTGGACAAGGAAAAGCCCCAAGTGGGGATCCTGTTCACTGATATATTTTGACCGTCCTGGATGCCACAAAGACCAAAGTAGCTGCTCTATTTTTATACTAGTCTGCATAAGCTGATATGAGCATGTGTAAGATGAATGAATGAAATTGCTGATGAAAACCAGTCTGGAATGTTGCTTGTTTAAAATTGTAGTTGTGAACCTTCAGTAATTTCATAAAGCAATTTAAAGCAAGGGTCACTATTGTGATGTCATTGAATCCAATTTTCTTATTATCTGCCATAAAGACATATTTTGAAAATCATGTTTCAAAATCATGTTGTCAAAACAAGTATTTTTGTTTTGTTTTCCATTAGTAAAGTATGAATCAAATCATTTCTGTTTGTTTATTTTATTGTTATTTTATTACTTCTCTTTTTTTTAACCATAAAGCATCCTTTGGGACAAAATTGGGCAAAATTGTCTTTTTTATTTTAATAGTTTACTTAATCTTAGCGGTAAGTTTGCTACCTGAACACACACACTTTTGGTTTTTGTAAAAAAAAAAAAATGGGTTCATTCTAGGCTTAATGATTTTTATACTGTACAAACTGTATGTGCTATTGCCACGCCAACCCTACACCTAAACCTAATCCTTACAGGAAACTTTCTGCTATTTCATATTTTCTTCTTTTTTTATAATCAGTGTTTTAAAAAATTGGGAGATGGGGTAATGTCCTGAAAAGTCACCTTCTTGTAATACCTATGTCATTATACAAATTTATATCCTCATTTGACACAAAAACGCACACACACACACAAATTCTACAAAGTAACTTAAAAATATTAATAAAATTAATAAAAAAAAGAAAAAAATCCAACACAATGCAGTTCACATACACACACATAAAGGGGTAAGTGAAAATTATTTTTATTTTTGTTAAATAAAAAAAACAGTCACACATACCAAAACCAAAGAACTCTTAACATTTCATAACTCTATACCATACTTATTTATCCATGAACACTATACAGTTCTACATACGTTATCGTGCTAAACACCGATCCCTGCCGAATCATTAAGTCTGTATGCGGCCGCGACGTCAGCCTCAGCACCAGTAGTCTTTGCAGTGTGCGTGTGTTTAGTACCGTTTTGACGACTGATTTGATGCAGTATGCTCACTTGCGCTTGAATGTTAACTAATTAGTCTATATAATTCATAAATTCAAACCCCCCCAAAGTTTGTCCACCCGCCAAAGCCAAAATTAACCCGCACAAACAAATTGAAAACCGCCCCGCCCAATCTGGCAACACTGCTTAACGGTCAAATTTCAAAGGTCCAGACCCGCCAAATGCTGCATCTGCTGTCTTTGACTGTGTGAGGAGCAAACGACATTTCCCAAGGTGATTAGTAGTGGATGTTAAGCTTAACGAATAATAATTAATTAATTTATAATATGTTATATATATAGTAACGTACATAAAACTTAACAATTAGCCACAACACTGTTTTACCTCAGCATTAACGTTACCTTTTCATGTTGAAAATAAAGTCAACGTTACTTAAGTTAGCTTTTCTGACGACTCTCCTTTGCTGGTTTGGCACTTCATAAAATATTGCCGTCATGTGTTTTGTGTTTCAGGTATGAAAATGATGTATGGTTCTATCGGAAACTACGTGCCAATAAGTGACCTAAACATAAACATCACACACTCGGTGAGAACCTCAAAATACTAGTTTTGAGTGCCTGGTTATGCTGGTGTCTTAATTTGAATAAATAATCAGCAGTAGGAGAATTTCTCATTATGACTTATCTGTTTACTGAACATTTTGTGTTGTTCAGGTTTGTGACAAGAAGTTGCTCTTAACAAAGCTGGCCTTTAAATTGAATGCCTGAAAGTAATATGTTTTCAATGAAAAAACGTAATCAAATGAATAATAAGGCCTTTTAATTTTTCAGAAGGTGGTAGGAGTGATAATTGGAAAAACCGATTCCAGAGGATTTCCAGACCGGAAAAGTTGGTTACCCATAAATGTTCTTGCTGTATATTTCCATTATGTTACCTTATATAGTTTATAATGTGCAGTCATTTATTTTTATTTCAGATGCTGGCTCTGAAAGGTTTACTTTCAGCTTTACCATCAAAGATTCACCAGAACATTTTATCAATGTATCTGCATGGGGAAATGAGGAATACATCCAAGGACTGAGCAGTTGCTTTCAGATTGGGGACTGTGGTAAGATTTTAAGTAGAAAGCCATAATTTAGATTCCAATTACTCTTGTTAACAAAAACACTTCTAATTAACTTCTAATGCACTTAACTGACACTGTTAACCAAAAAAAGCCTCTTCTGTTTTAGTTGTAATTGAAAATCCCCTCGTTGTGACCAAAGACTGTGAGAAAGAAGAAAGATTTTGCCCTTTAACGCCCAGGTAAAAATGAAAATAAAAACCACATTCAGAAACATTACTTGGTCATCATTCTACAAGTTTACAAGTAAGTAATAGATATTTTATTTCAGTAACTACAGGCTGTTGGTAACAGAGACTCACTCAAGCATTAGGATATGCTCAGATTTAGAAACAGAGGCCAGGATTCTGCCACTATTCCACATGCCAATTAAAGACTCACGGGACTTCTATTCGTTGGGAGACATTACTGCAAATGGAGAGAGTCTGGATGGACATATTATTAACATCCTAGCAGCGGTGCAATCGGTTAGATTCCAACAATATACAGTACTGCCAGCCTTCCTCACTGTCAGGGAATTTAACCACCTGGTATTAGTGGCTGGTGGGCAAAAGTATAGATGTGGGTTTTTATCCTTTTCAGTGATTGAGATTTTATCATTTAGATTGGAGAGGAGAAATTCTTTACAAAATCTGATGGACGCAAAGGACAGAGGCTAGAAATAAAGCTCTTTGATGACACCGGGAAATCTTTTCCTTTTGTGTGGTGAGTACAAAGTTGCAAAGCGTGAAAATTATTCAATATAATAATAATAATAATAAAAAGAAATAAATCAGCAACAACAAATATTCACTTTATTGAATGATTTCATTATTTTTTTTCATCCAGCTGGGATAAAGAGACCATTAGGCTGGTACAAACACTGACACAAAGAGAAACAGGTATAATAACGTTTATTTGGGTTCAATGGCAATTTCTGTGATGATTGAAATTCATTTGATCTATTTTCTCTCAGTGCTGTTTATTGCAGATGCCCGCATCACTTTTGACAGCTTTCGCAACTGTATGATAGCAACGGCCACATCAAAAACAATCATTACCCTCAGCCCTGGTAGCGATGTGATTTGCAAGATTTGTTTAAATACTTCCACTTTTGACATATTTTGACAATTCTCATTCAAAAACACGTACATTGTTTTCAATAACATTTTAGATACAGCAGAAGCCAACCAGCTGTACACATCTATAAGGGAATTGCTAGAAGCAGGAGGACTGGATGACCAAGACATCCTCTCAGGTGACGATGTGCAATGTAAGTCGGTTCTGAACCCCTGCATTAACAATGTGCGGTTCATACAGAAATATTCCCATTGTTAACATTAGTTAATGCATTAAAGGAATAGTTCATCCAAAAATGAAAATATACCAAGCCTCAGCCCCTTCCAAGAAGTACTCTTGTTTATTCCTTCATCTGAGCAGATTTGGTGAAATGTAGCATTACATTACTTACTTACCTAATACAAGTAATCTTGTGAAGCAAGATTAAACCATTGCTTATGACTATGATACAAGACCTCTGTCCATAATACTGCTTTCTCCAATGAAAAAGACTTCTCTGAATCAGTATAGAAAAATGCATAGATAAAATACTGTTCACATGTGAAACAAATATGTTGATGGATTTTGATATGAGCAATGACAATGGTTTGGAATTTACAATGGTAGAATCATTAGTGTGGATAGTGTCCTGTGTGTTTGAAAAGATTCTGCAAATTTAAATTTGAGGGTGAACTATTCCTAACCTAACATTGACTACTTCTATACTTCTATTTATATCTCAGTGGATAACATTACTGATGTTCTGACTGTGGAAAAACTTAAAGCCAGAAGTCAAGAACATGCTGAGGTCTTTCACTGCGTAGTATTTGGATTCATCACGAGTCTGGAACTAAATTCCTCCGTTTCAAAGATCATACGCAAGAGATGGTAAGTGTGCAGTGCTTTGACAGTTTAATGCCAGAGTCCACTACTCACAAGCCTGAGTTTTGCCAAATAACTTCTCCACCAGTGCCAAATGCAAATTTCGAATCAATGAGGAGAGTCAGACATGTTCCAATGACGCCTGTCCAAATCAAGGACAACAGCTCCAGGCCACTGAAGGCTTTGATCTGCTGGTTGACATCAGCGATCACACTGGCACTGTGCAGTCATGCAGCCTGGCAGGAACAGTGGCTGAGAAAACCCTGGGCTGTAGAGTGAGCTAAGTCAAGACTGTCTGTATGTGTCCTGATGTCTGTATGTCTGAGTAAACTTAAAACATTTTTGTTGGCAGACAGAAGAGTTTTTGCGTCTGTCGGAGTCTCAAAGGATGACTCTGAAGTGGAAGTTTCTTCTGGAGAGATGCAAAATCTATCTAAAGGTTATTCATGTTTGTCATTTGCAACTTATTTTGAAAATTAATTATTAGGGATATAACTCACTCTGTGTTTTAAATTGTAGATTGTTCCATCTACTAGAAGCAGAAGTGGAATGAGGGCGAGCATTTTGTCATGTGCGCTCGCTGACCCTGTTGAAGTGAAGCAAACCTTTGCCTCCTTTGTGGTTTGATTCTGTTTTGCAACATAACAGCATTGTTCCTCGTGTGAAAACAAATAAAATGTAGGCCTATTTGTGTTTTAAGTTCACTTTGGTTCAAATGCACATGTTGTGAAAAATTATATATTTTTGACATTTTATTCCAATGATCCATTTGATCTCATTGTGTTGTAACGAAGCTCTGTAAACTAATTGATTTGGTGCATCCATGCATGTTTGTTTTAAACATTTTTTTTCTTAACTTTAACAAATAAAAACGTTAAATATCGAACACTGTTCTGCCTCGGAACCTTTTATTCAAGAATTGTTTCTGTGCGGACGGATTTGGAAGGAGCACCGGGTAGGTTTGACATCTGTGTAAATAATGCTCAGCTTAGGTAATATTTTTACATTCATCTACTCGGATTTCTAGTCCAGTCTTCACCATCAGGTAAGAACACCGATTTAAGTTCAATTGTTTTAACAAGCTTGTCTTTTTTAGAGAAGCATTTAGTACTGTATGCCATGCTATCACAAGTTGTATTGTAAACGATAAACGATTTACAGAAACACGTATATAAACACGCATCAAGGTACGTTCTTGAAGATATCAGCTAAAACGAGTCTGGAAAATCTCCTGTGAAGTTGTCATTAGGTCTGCTTTGAGTTCACCATGAATGTGAATCAAGGCACCGTCGGCAGTGATCCGGTGATACTCGCCACCGCTGGATATGATCATACCGTCAGATTCTGGCAGGCTCACAGCGGCATCTGCACGAGAACCGTCCAGCACCAGGACTCCGTATCCTTCACGAGCACGAGCTATGCCTCGCAGATACCCAGACCTTTACCCCGAAGTGCTCTAATTGTACTGAATCGTTAGTGTAGTTCAAATCCATCAAGATACTTTCAGATACCGTAATATTACAGATATAAATGCAATTCAATATTTGTATGTTTCTAAACACAGTTGCACACTTTGTAATAATGCCATTTTAAACAATCATCTTTTGTCATCCTTATTTTGCACTTATTTTGATGTTGCCACTAAGATGCTAAATCACTTAATTGTGTGCTTTAGCTGACCTTTAAATATAATGCAACTTCATTGCTACACATGTGTAATTACACATTTATTTAAATACACTATCAGTTTTAGTAGAAATTCTATATATGATCATAAATGGCTGTTAATACATTTATTTATGGCTTGTTAATACAAGTAATCATGAAATCCCAGTGGGACAAAAAGCACACATCAGTAACTAATTGCATTTCATTAACATTAACTTCATAAACAATTTTATTTAATTGTAAATTACTTCCATTATAAGAAATCTTTTCTGAAGTGTACTCAGTTTTTCGGTTTTTGCTGGTGCATCCTGTACAGGATGGGATTAGTGAGTTTATTTAGGTGCAAGAATACTTTAAAGATGCTTAACACAAACCCCAGCAGGTAAATTCCCTTGAAGTGACACCTGACAGGAGCATGATTGCTGCTGCTGGTAAATATAAAGCTGTAACTTATGCAAACTGTATATTTTTGTTTTTAAGTCACTGCCTGTATAGTTTTCTCACTGTACTTTTTCTTGTATTTCAGGTTATCAACACATACGCATGTATGACCTAAACTCAAATAATCCAAACCCTGTCATCAATTACGACGGTGTCAGCAAGAACATCACGTCTGTTGGCTTTCACGAGGATGGGAGGTGGATGTACACGGGTGGAGAAGACTGCATGGCTCGCATCTGGGACTTGAGGTAACATGCTGTCTGCTTTGTCTATAAAGGCCATTTGGAAATGTGTTTATAATAGTACCGTTTTCATTCAGGTCAAGGAATCTACAGTGCCAACGAATTTTTCAAGTCAATGCACCTATTAATTGTGTATGTCTACATCCCAATCAGGTCAGTTGGATATTATTATCTGCTATTACTACTACCCACAAGAAAACCAATAAAAAAAACATTTTCTTTCTGAATGTATTTACTTTAGGCTGAATTAATTGTTGGGGACCAAAGTGGTGTTATCCATATCTGGGATTTGAAAACAGACCACAACGAACAGCTCATCCCAGAGCCAGATGTGTCTGTCAATTCAGTCCATATCGATCCTGATGCCAGTTACATGGCCGCAGTCAACAGCTCGGTCAGTAACCAATAAGAATCATATGTTATTCAATATTTCACACGACTAATGACGTTTTGCTAATCCACCGTGTCAGAATCGGGTTTGGTTGATTTGTTTTTGATTGTAGGGTAACTGTTATGTGTGGAACTTGGCTGGAGGAATCGGCGATGAGGTGACACAGCTGATACCCAAGACCAAGATCCCTGCACACAAACGCTACTCATTACGCTGCAAATTCAGCCCAGACTCCACGTAAGTGTCTTAAAAAAACTGTAAAAAGATAAGGGATACAAATCGGTGCAACCATGTTTTTTCATCTCTTTGCTAGATTGTTGGCCACATGCTCTGCTGACCAGACCTGTAAAATCTGGAGAACCTCCAACTTCTCTCTGATGACAGAGTTGAGTATTAAGAGTAACAACCCAGGAGAGACGTCCCGAGGCTGGATGTGGGATTGTGCCTTCTCTGGAGATTCGCAATACATAGTAACAGGTGAATATATATAGCATATACAGATCAAATACGAGAAGATCATACTTTTGTATGATCATACTTTCATACTTTTCATATTTTCAACCCACTTTATAAGAGGTGTTTTCTCTAGCATCGTAAACCTAAAAGTAAAAGTTCTGTAATCATTCACTCATCCCCAAGTTGTTCCAACCCTGTATCCAATCTATGGAAGTCAATGGCTTACCAATATTTTGACATTATATTTTTCGTGTTTAACAGAAGAAAGAAACTCGTAAAGACTTGGAACTACTCGAGGGTGTGTAAATGTTGACAGAATTTTAATAAATGTTTTGATAATAACATCATAATTGAATCGCTGGACGAATTGCCCGCAGCTGTTAGCAATCAGCTAAACCTTCCCCTCGTTAAGATCACCCAATCAAACCCTTTCCAAGCACTATAACATCACAGCTTTCCCTTTCATCGAACCCTCCTCCTCCCCTTCTGCCTCCCTTTAAAACACATCTTTCCACTTTGGGGGGCAGCCGAAGTTCGAGCCGGACGCCGAGCCCTTACCCTAGCTAGGGTTCAAATCGCTAGGGTTCGAGCCCGCCGTTCTCCCGGCCCGCTCCCTGGACAGCATGCCAAACCCGCTTATCAAATTTATGAGGAAGCGTGAACACTTGAAATTTATGGGCGAAGTATCCCTTTCTACTTGCATCAACAAAATAGTTACGTACAATGTTTTTATTGTGTTTATGTTGGATTGCATGTGACTTTTACAGTCCTGTTAGGGATGTATATACTACTGAACATTGTAGTTATTACAATAACTAGGTAGTAACCCTGGCCTGAGTATAACCTTAACCCACGTAGTTGTATTAGTCAGTACTGTCTTGGATATGTACAGTAAGTACACGTACAGTAAAACAATGTTTTGTTGTATGGTTAGGTTTAAAGGTGAGTTTAACATGTAATTACAGTGTAATTAGTTTTTTCAAATATGAGTACAATGTAAAAAATATGTTTGTAAGTACATTGTATCATATTAGTTACAGTAATAGTAGTAAAAGACTGATGTAAGATAGATCTGAATCCTAAAAGAGATTTGCATTGATGTTCTGCAAGATAAAATAATACTTTGTACAAATTGAACTGTTAAGAAGTTTACTTTACTGTTTTTTAATATTGTGTATGTGCCTCTTGGAGCATCGATAATATACTTTTGCAATGGTTGAGTATCATTCTCTTTAGTTGTCTTGAGTTTGCAAACTGTTTAGTAGAATCTTGTGAAGAATTAGTTTGTTTATGTTGTATGTCATTTTTCAGCCTCTTCGGATAACCTTGCACGTCTGTGGTGTGTGGAGACCGGAGAGATCAAGCGGGAGTACAGTGGCCATCAGAAGGCCGTGGTGTGCTTGGCTTTCAATGACAGTGTGCTTGGATAGTATCCAGAAGCTCATTCTGCTGGTCATAACACCTGACATCTTCATCTCATGACCCTCCTCATTATATTCCTCAATGGACTGCATACAAGGTTTTTGTTGCATTAATGAAAACCCTTAAAGACCCTTAATACTTTCCAAATGTTGTATCCTTATCGTAGCAAATTCAAATACATGTTAGTATGCGCCTACCAGTTTTGTCAATAAATATATTAAGCTTTTGATTATTATCCAGACGTCACTGAATTTATTCCCTTCCTAGAATGAAAACAAACAAACACATTGAAATATATCTGAATGTTTGAACACAATGGTGCTTTATTGTAGACCCAACAGTGTTTTCCATTACGCATCTGCATCAGGTTACAAGATACAAGCTGGAGTGAGTCTTAGAGCCGAGTCATGTTCAAACGCCACTGGAAAATGGGGCTAAATACTAGAGAAGGTGAAGATAAGGATTTAGCAGATAACATGACAAGATGGTTCCGCCTTCGTTGCCAGATTGGCATTAAATATGGCATTTGTGGAGCCTCTCCAGTTGCTCTCATGGATGTGAACGCATTTGTTTGTTTGCCTGGCGTGTGCTGGTACACCGTCTGTGGAATGTCACTCTGGCAAGTAGTAGAAGCACACAGAAACACAAATGTTGCTGGGAAAGCAGATGTCGATGCAGAAGTAAATAAGTCTTTGTTTCCCGGGACCTTCGGGGAAAAAAAGGAAAGAAATCTCAAGGTTCTTATTTCTATAGATGTGCCGATGACAATCATAATCAATGTCCTGTTCCTCGTTCATGCTCTGCTGGTTGCAAACTTTAAAAAAGGTCACAACTCCATCTCGCTGCACTACTGGATTAGGTTTCTGCCACACTGCGCTCTTTAAAGAGCAACTCGGCATGTGCTTTTCCTGTTACGAAGTGTCTCCTATACATTCTCTTGTAACAAAAATCAATTCATTCTAAGGAATATTCTGGCTACAATTTGAACTCAATACAATATGTTTTCTTTAAAAATGAAGTGAGACACTTACAATAGAAATGAGCTAATAAATATCCTTTCTAGATTTTCTATGTTACCTTATAGCCAAATGTACAACTTAATCTCACCCCTGGTTTCACAGACAAGTCTAAAATGCATGTCTGAGCTGATTTAGTTTAAATCTTAAAATATCATCGCTGACGTTTTGTCTCGAGATGCACACCAGGAATGTTTTAATTCTAAGGCACGTTTATAAAAGATACTTGAATGTCCTAGTTGAACTATGGCCTAATCCTGGCTTAACCTAAGCCCTGTCTGTGAAGCCAGACCTTAATCTTACAACTTAGTTGTAACACAACTACTTTACAAATTATTTCAACTATTTTACCCATTAAATAACATAAAAAATGTAACAGCTTAAACAAAGTTTCTTTTGCATTTATTTTATACCAATATTAATTTACTACATCTACTTACTATATGGTTTGGCTTAGGGTTACTCACACTCGTAATTATGCATAATTTCTTGTCATTATAATAGTAAGTGTCATGTAACGTGTTACCACACACTCTTACCATCAGATCTTCTAGTCCAGAACACAGAGGCCTGCTGACACAGGGACTGAAGAGGTTCTCGAAGGGTGGAAGCTTCCACACGACTGCCAGACAGCACTCCCAAAAACTCGGTGTGTTTTTCAGTCTGATTTCCCACCACCCAGACCTGACGAACCTGTGAGAATCATCACATATCTCACTGTATATCACTGCCGAGTAAATTATCCTCTAATGGTGTGATACAGGCTCGCTATATTGTTCCTGTGTGAACGTATAACTCCCGATCGTATAATTGTGTCTTGAGGGGTTTAAGCGTTTCCTCTAGTACAAAAGGCATTTGTAATTACACCACTTACTCCTCTGAGAGATCAGATAGACACTTGCTAAAGTGGAGTAATGCTTGAGCGACCCTGCGACAGGCAGTTTATGCTTCTCAAATAGCTCATTGTGCAGGAAAAATTGGAAATCTTGTTCAAAAGGCTATTGGCCATGGATTAAGTTTCCAAAAAGTTTTCTAATGGCTTTAATCAAACGCAATGATGCAAAAATCTCAACTGAGACCAAGATTTTAAGTGGTCAGCGATACTTATCGGTTCATCAACCCATCCCGTTCTGCACAGATCATAACCGAGCGCATGAATCGGCTTGTTAAGTGCTGAGAGAAGTGTGTCCAACACAGGTCTCTGGTCTGTTTGCGGAAAGGAGCTCTGTCTTTCCAGTAGTGACTTATAAGAGGAAAAAGCCAACAGAGTGGCCATTGTGCACCCTGTGGTCCCATCCTGTAACGCGATCCAGCCAAGGTGGATCAGATGGTCTTTGGAATTCAGACTCGGCTACTCTAAAGCCCTCCTGAGCTGGTGCGGTCCATTACTCCCTTTCTGGAGTCATGGAGGAGAAAGCAGCCAAAAGAGCTCTCTAATTTACCCAAGAGCACTGGGGTGGTGCTTCAAGTGTCAGTCAATTTGCCAGCCACCTTTATGTTTAGGTACATATGGTGTATAAGTTCTTAAAAAGCTGCTGTGTCCAAAAAAACAAGATCCGGTTAAATACACCAAAGCATTTCACACTGACATTCTCGTTCATATTGTAAAAAATAGACGTTAGCAATTTATTCCTGTGATGGCAAAGGTGAATTTTTCTTTTTCGTTGTCATAATTTTTCCATAATCATTCTAATATGGTAACATTTCTTATCAATATTGAATATTAATGTTTTTGTGAAATCCATTATACTGTTTTACCCACTATTTTTGATGAATAGGAAGTTGTAAAACAGCATTTATTTGAAATAGAAATCTTGTTAAATTATAAAACACTGACTTTTTTGATTCATTTATTCTGTTTATGCTATGCTGAATGTCTTAAAAAAAATCTTACTGACACAAACTCTCAAAAATAAAGGTTCTTTATTGGCATCTATGCGAAGAACCCATAACATCCATTTAGCCTTTTACACTGGACAAAAGGACAAAAATTAACGGTTCTTTTAAGAACTGTCCACTATAAGGTTCTCTGAGGAACCCAAAATGGGTTTTTCATGGCATGGCAGCATGCATAAACCCCTTTTGGAAGCTTTATTTTTTAGAGTGTATATATATATATATATAGTAGAACTTAATATTGTATGATTAATTTGCCATAATCACACCATCTGATCGTTTGGTCTAATCCAAAAATAGGAGACTCAACAAGCAGCAATGTTTTACCTGTTGCTCCGACTCGTTCAGTTCAGATTGCACGTTCTCATAATCCACACTTTCCATCCGGCGAAGAAAGCAGCTGTCCTGGTTGTCAGGTTTATAGCATACCAGCCCCTTAGGAAGAGCCAAAGGGAAATGTTACTAAGCTTTAGAGGAAAAGCCTGATCCATAAAGCAAGAAAAGGGCCTTACGTGTCTCATGTCAAAAATCACTGTGGAGGTGTGGTTGACGTGGGAAGTCACAGAGTAGGTCACTACACTGTTGTGCTTGTCAATCAGAGCCGACTGATTGATCAAGTCACCGGTGTGATCGGGAATTCTGACTACCTGCCACGAAGACTGTGGAGAAAGTGTTTTGCATTTGTATTAAATTTTTTTTTTTTACGTTACATTTCAATTATGCAAATACAGAATTGTGTAATTAAATAAGCATTCATTTACATAGATTGGAAGAACAGCGAACACTGGATAAAGCCAGATTCAAATGTCTTGTCTCATTTTGATCTATTAAAGGTTTTTACAAAGTCGATTTTGGATAGTTATGACTCCATAAATCAGAAAATACTGTCAAAATGTAAATATATTTTTGCAGTGTTTCGAAGTAAAAGCTTCTATAAATCAGGCAATGAGGAACAAACCCTCCATAAAAACCTTAGGAATATAGAGAGGAATGATACAGGAAAGTGATACAAGTGCTACTGAAATGGAGATTTCTGACTTAATCCTTAAGGTAAAAATAAATGCTATTTTCTTTCCACTAGTATGAAAGAAAATGAGTTATAAAAGCAAAATAATACAAATAAATAAAGTTTCCAATGCATGAAAAAAAATGGTTTAAACTGGAAATGCCTGGACTCTTACTTGTGTCTTGTGCAGTAGCGCTAGATGTGCGGTCACAGCGAGAGCGATGATAACAATGAGCAGCATGGCAGCAATACTTCCCCAGAGAACTTTGTGAGGAACCCTGGAGGAGCTCATGGGACCACAGTGCTAGAAAATCCAAGCACACAATCATCTCCCTCCATGCATTATTTAAAGCACGTCCACATTAAAGAATATTCATGGTTTAAGCAAGCCATAAAGCACAGTTAAGCAAAACACAAACTGACATATTTGTGCAATAACCTAAGGTATGCACACTGCTGATAGAAAACAGCAATGAACTCTCACCATGTTCTGTGGGTCTTCCAGACTGGCTTCTGAATGCTTCCAGCACCTCACCATTCTGCCGTTTTTCTTCTCCTCGCGGTACCAATCTTATTTCTTTCTGTGAAAGGCAATGTTCATGACTGAGACTGACCAGCGGTGCCTGCAGTATAGGTGTCTAACTCCTCTCTGCCATCCTCTGCCCCCCACCTCTTGCCTCACACCAGGTAGTCCAACCCACTGGCTGACTACCCCTATACCAGACAATAGACAAAGGGGACAGGTAGATCAGCATTGTGGACAGGACTTTTCGTCGCAGAGCCAGCTTTTAAGGCATCGACTTGCCATGCCCTTAGGCTGCTGACTGACCAAGGTGACTTTAATAACTTCAGAGGTGGTTATAGTGAGAAACCCCGAAAATCAAAACGGTGTCAACATTTACTCACTCATTTAATTCCAGAACCTGTGTGACCTTTCTTTTGGGGAACGTGAAATGAGACATTTTGATGAACGTGGAGAACCAAACATTTTTCAAAATATGTTTTCCTCGCAACAATGTCTTTTATGCACCCCAGAAAAAGTCAAAAGTTTTCAAGCACAATATTAAGAAAAAGAAAAGGCTGTACTCTTTCCACTAACAAATTTTATTTATTTGATCCATTAAGCAAAATGAACACTTTGTTCAAACCATGGTGAGAAGTAAAACCCTACCAGGTTTATGGGTTAGTTAGTGAGTGGCAAAGTTGTCAAGTGCAAAATAGAATAATTAAAAATATTCATAATATTCTGTCACACATTATATTAAAAGTACAGTGAATTAACAGTACAGAATTGAACAAGTATTGCTGATAAAATAAAAACAAACGGCACAATTTAGGGGGTCACTTGTTTTGTAGCACCCAAGTGTTACGGACCAAAAAACTTTTTTTTTTTTTTTTGACAAAATAAAGCACAACAAAACAAACATTAACACTAAAATAAAAAAGTATTGCCCTTATATTAGCTTAAAACAAAAACAATGGGATATTTAAAGAAAAAAAGAGGTAGGCCAGTTTGAAATCAAGCCTTTTTGACATAGTAAATCATACTGCATATATTTGTAGAGACAAACAATTTCTGTTAAACCTATTTAAATGAACCGTAGTATTAAAATCTCAATACCTATTTATAGATAAATATTAAATTCCACGCAAACGCTGACTATGCTTGTAGTGCAGGTAGAATGTCAGCAATGCTCTCTATATAGTAGTCAGGCACCATTTTCTGCCGCTGAGGACATTCGCTCTTCTGATTTGCCTCAGCTTCTGCTACAGTAGAAACTCCTGTGAGGGTCAGCAGGGTCTTCAGGCCACAGTTTGAGCCTAGCATGATGTCCGTGTCCAGTCTATCTCCGACCATCAGACACCTCTCAGGGTCCAGACCGAACTGACTGGCCACACACTCGAACATGAAGTTGCTGGGCTTTCCGACCACCTGAGCTTGGCGCTGCGCAGCGGTCTCTACCGCCCTGAGGAGGCACCCGGTCCCTGCAGACAAGCGGGAATCAAGGTCGTTGTGATAACGCTACACAACTCAAGATAATGCATATGTTGTGATGTCATTCATATCTGCCTAACTTACCCGGGACCGCTTTGCCTCCCTCCAGAGGCAGCCGCGTGTCCGTGTTAGTTCCCACGAACTGACAGTCGGGGTTACACAGGTACTGCAGAGCTCTGTTGAGCTTCATGTAACTGAAATGCTCATCAAAGCCGACCAGTACAGCTCGGACCTCATTATCGAGAGGAACATTAGCCCAGTCTTTCTGAACTCCTGAGACGGGGTCAGGCCCCACACCGAGCGGCCGGATACCCACGTCCTCGAGCTCCTGCCTCATCGCATTGCTCCCGATTAAATAGACTTTTCCGTCGAGTTTACACACGTTTTGGAGGTACACCGCCGAGCAGTACGCGGTCCCGAACACCTCGTCCGCGGAGGCATCGAAACCGAGCTTGCCCAATTTATCAGCGTACATTTGTCGGGTTTTCGTGCTGTTGTTTGTGACAAAAAACACCCGTTTCCCGTTTTTCTTCAATGAATTGATAACCTCAGGGGCTCCGGGAATGGCTTGGTCCCCTCTCCATATTACGCCATCGCAGTCAAACAGCACACTGTCCACCGAGTCCAGTAACTGTCTGCTCAGAGATCCAGTCAGTCGCGTGCATTTAGATGCAGCCATTCCTCAAGTTGCTCTCGATCTTCTTTATTTTCCTCGGTCCGTCCTAAAGTAACATTTGATATTCACCTATCTACGAATGGTCCGCTGATTACACGGAGATCAGCTTATGTCAGACGATAGAGAATGACAGCAAACTGGAAATTACTAGTTGCTGCAACCGAGCAGCACACTACCTTGTGCAAGTGATTCATCGTTTGACATTGTACGTGACGCTTTATACTAGTAAAGCACTTCCGCACCGGTTTAAAGGGCCGGTGACCCTAATAGAATCCTATGAAAATAATTTTCGGGTAGGCACCATTTTAACATATTAATGAAAAAGAGTCTGTAAGAAATACACATACAGTGCTTTACTTGTCATCCACCTTATTTTCCAACGCGGAAGTGAGCCGTTTTCTGTGATTGTTCGAGACTTCCGGTTCATTAGCAGCAACAGGTACATAATCAATATAACAAAAAGTGCATTAAACGGTAAAACGGTTTAAACTACAAACCAGTGTGTTCATGACGGAGATAATACCTTTAAAATAATTAGCCCAACTTACACCATCAAGCTGCAAAATGAGCTGTTTTGTACAGTTAAAATCGCTGGAAGCGGAAGCCATACCTTACATTTACAAATGGCCGCGACTGCTCTTACAGTAAAAAATAAGATGGATAGACAAGGGTGCACAAAAGTTTTCAAAAATGCACCTGGAGATATAGTTTGGTCGGCACACTATAAAACATGTATAATAGTGATAGCCTAATATTATTGCACTTTATGTCGTTTCTTAAAATAAAATAATAAACAACATAAAGTGTGATTATAAGCTACTGCTATAAATAAAAATACAATTATTTGACAGTAAACATATAAATAAAATGCTAATATTTACAAATATGTTTTTTTCAAATACGAACTATCATCATATTCAAACTCAATGGCAGGTAACCGGAAGAGGGTCAGTGAATTATATGTCATAGCTTATTTGCATCATGCTTTGAAATAGAAGCGGATAACCTAGATTTATGCTTTCAGTTCAAATAAACCTTATACAGTATTAGCCTACATTGTTTATTAATAGCTGCCAACCATGTTGGAATGCAAGTGAGCAGTCTGAACTTATTCACACAGAACAGTGTTGAAGACCCAGGAGCAGGGG
>JAUMHQ010000069.1:7135157-7145589 GCA_032361165.1 Enteromius paludinosus
AGTAGGAAACGATGGTGTTTGAGACTCACAGTATGTTATGTTCATGTACTAAACTGTTATTATTCAACCATGCCAAGGTCAATTCAGTTTTCCATTCTATGGCACCTTTAACATATTTGACGTAATCAGCCTTGTTTACATCCGGGTGAACGCACACACGTGCGGCTGTTTGAGCCTAGAAGAAAGTGTATGCTTACGCAGTAATATTCTCTAAAATGGCAGAGGACCTAAGTAAATAGGAGAAGAATGGTTGAGTATATGATGCTATTTTTGTTTTCTTTGCGAAAAAAAATAAAAAGTAAAAAATGTATGTATATATATATATATATTCTCCTATCATTGCAAAACTGAAGTTGATCCACTGATGTCACATGGACTTTTTTCCCTGTGATTTTTACCACGTGTCTGGATCTGGGTCTATGAAGGGTCAGATAGCTCTCTGATATCATTAAAAATATCTACATTTGTGTTCTGAAGATGAACCCAAGCCTTATGGGTTTGGAACGACACAAGGGTGAGTAATTAATGACAGAATTTTTCAGTTTTGGGTA
This sequence comes from Enteromius paludinosus, assembly GCA_032361165.1. Classification (NCBI taxonomy): domain Eukaryota; kingdom Metazoa; phylum Chordata; class Actinopteri; order Cypriniformes; family Cyprinidae; genus Enteromius; species Enteromius paludinosus. The sequence continues at coordinate 7,135,709 of JAUMHQ010000069.1, forward strand.
AACTAACCCTTTAAATCAAATCGGTACCACATTTCGTTACCTTTCTGTCTCGCATACGTTACACAAAGACAGAGAAAGACAGAGAGAGAGAGACTCTGTGACATGATGTCACCCCTGCAACTCTTTAAAACACAACACACAGGACAAACAGAAAGGGTTCAATTTCTAGGGTCATATGGTTTCCACGAAAACTCATGGCCATTTAGAAGAAACGGAATCTACTCACCAAATGTCTCTTTTTTTTGATGAATAAAAGTAGGTCTGTCACTTAATTCGAATCGTGATATGAACTAGTGTATGGGAATATTAAAATGCAAAGAACGGTTTAAATATGAATCCTGCATGTTCCATTAACCTCGCGGTTTGAGATGCGGTTTTGTTTACTACACAAATACCGGTAAACACGTGAGCTCACGCTGATTTTCGGCCTCTGCATCTCACTACATAAAGACATGAGCACATTAATTTAATCTCCAGAGATGCAGTGAGTCACTTCAAGAGAATTTTTCCGTTTCGTTTCAGAAAACTAGCATCATATCTGTGTACACACAGAAACTTCACAGCAACCTGTGAAAAAGAAACTGCTCCGGGTGTGTGTTCACGGAGTGTGTGTGTGTGTGGTTGATCACTTCTCACTGCTGTGTGTGTGCACTTGGGTGGGTTAAATGCAGAGCACTAATTCCTAGTATGGGAAACCATACCTGGCCACTTGTCACTTCCTTTAAACGGTTTAACAAACAAGAGAAATATATTACTCTTGAAGTACTTTTGTACAGTATAATGTATATGTCTTTACATATTCATTTAAATAAAACAATTAGGTAAATAATAAAAAGAATTACTACAGCCACATTAACTGTAGGAAAAAAAATAAATATTATAAAAACTTTTTAAAGGAATATTCACTCAATTGTTTTTTTTTACCATGTATTAATTTTAAAAGGGTTTCATTTTCATTTGATTAGAAATAAATAAATGCTTCATGTCTTGATTACCAGAAAAAAAAAAATAAGTTTAGGCCCTATTGTTCAAAACTTTGAAATGTTTAAACTGAAAATATGTTTTCGTTATTGCATAGAGTGTAAAGTACTGGTAAAAATGTGATATTCTTCAATAAATACAACATTTAAAATAACAGCAATTTTTCAAATGGAAATGGATGCACAAGCATGCCTTTATCTTTTATATATTTACAGACGCATCTGTCACCAAAGCTGACCTGACGGCTAATTACGGTCTATTTGTTTTCTTTTTGTTATCAAAAAAAAGTAATAAAACAATTATTGGCATTGTAATTATCATGTAGACATGATAACCGTTAGCTTCTAATGGAGCTTTACTAATGTGGTTAAAGCGGAATACAGGGTCTGGATAAGTGAAAAATCATCCATGCCAAAGCTCAAGAGTCCGATTCTGTACCACTTCATGTCTTCCTTTAGTCTGCCATGTTACCCACAAATCTCAGCCCCAGTTCTTCCTTCTGCCAAGACTCCATGGTTGTAACCTCGTGACAGTAGAGAACAGCTGCTTTCAATTAACACAGGAGGACAAGAAAAAGGGCCTACAACACTGAAACCAATCCAGATTGAACTCCAAACATCTTGAAAGTATGTCTGAATCAAGCTTTCGATGTCACATACGAAGAAGATCTGAAAAGAAACTTTCTCCAGACACTGTCAAGCTAGCAAATGATCAAAAATACAGTACAAATGGCAAACCAAAATAAAGAATATCCCACACAAAAAAAAGCAAAAAAATTAACACTATAAAATTTTTTATAATCTGTTCTACTATAAAATATAAAATTAAAAATGTAATTTTTCTGTGAAATCAAAGCTGTATTTTTAACAGCCATTCAGTATATCACTGCCATAATGTTCTCCATCATAGCATCATAAGAACAAGTAATTTAACATTTTTATTTATCAATTAACTCATTTTAAAAGTAAATGACTTCAAATGCGATCCCCACAGTCGCAGACACCAATCAGGCCCATTCTTACCACAATGATACCTGATTTCATATTTTGTGAATAGATCAAAGCAGATAGCAACCATAAAAACCTTTGCACTGGCTGCTGAGTTCTGTAACAGTCTATTAAAAGAGCAATGCTTTTACTTTAATTACTACAATCTTGCTTTTCCTCTTTGCTGAAACGAACACAGCACCCGAGCCAAGTGAAAAGCCTGCGCTGACAATAGATCTGCATCATCAGCAAACCGACAGGTGGTTCTAGTCTTCTGATAAATTGTGAGGTAACGTGGCACTATTGTGCCTTGGGATGGTGCACAAGCGTGTGATTATTAGATCGACAGGCAGAATCTGGTCACATGGTTTAAACCCCAGATCATCGCTGTATCTGCCTCAGAGTTGATTCTTTGATTTCATTCATAGAAATGAAACTTCCTCAGTACGACTTCCTGTTTAAAAAAAGAATAAGGAGAGATTTCCTTTGAGGGGTTGCATGCCGAACACAGTGTACTGCCTCCTCACAATCACAGGAACCATGGGACCAGCTGAGCCCTGCGCCCAGCCACCACGACACCCCCCCTACGTACGTCCGTCTGCTTTCTGCATCACACTGAAGTGATTTATTGTTCGTAAAATAAATTCGGGAAGAGATGAGAATTCCAGCTGAATCTCTCTTATGTAAAAGGTTTGTGTTTACAAGACAATAGTCAACGAATGGCTTTGATGTTTTCATTTTATTTAGCAAAGAGTGTGTTTACAAAATTGCAAATGGGAAAAAAAAGTGAAATTAAAAAAAAAACATTTCAACCTGCAGTCAAACATTTGTGTTACACTAGGATTCTAATGTTTGCTTGTTTTTTAAAGAGGGTTTCAAACGTATTTCATATGACGATTATAAAAATAGCAATATTTTGTGTATTTGGTGTAATCCAATTAAGGTTTGAGGTTCAAACAACTCATTATTTTCCACGTACTGTACATTGTTGTAGCTCCCCTCTGCCCCCTGCCTTTCTGAAAAGTATTGTAAAAAGCGCTATATAAATAAACTTGAATTGATAAACACATTGATTTTTACAAAGCTCATCATTTTGAAAAGCGAGGTGTACTCTGATGGGCCAGCTATCCAATGTGTTGTGATTGGCCAATACCTTAAGAGTGAGATGGAAATGTGGCTCCCCTCACCATATTTGGAAACACGTCTCCACAACATGGCAGTGGCAGCAACAATACTAGCAAGAATAAAAGTTATGACTTTTGAGCAAACATTTGAACGATGTTAAACCTTCCAACACAGTGACATAGATATTTGGAGCATGTTTAAATTAGGTGGTTTCTTTTTACTTATATTAAGAATATCTCTTTGGGTTTGAGACTTTACAGATTTTTTTATATATATATATATATACACATACATATATATATATAAATATATATATGGGGTGTAACGTTTCACAAAAATCACGGTTCGGTTCGATACGACACAGTGGTGTCACGGTTCGGTACGTTTTCGATCCAGAAAAAAAAAAAAATTCCTTTCCTCCAGAAAACAAATATTACTATTTTTAACGGGTCACAGGCGCTTATCCTTTCTAATTTAATTCAATTCTCATTTAAAATAATGTTGTTAGTTAACCGGTTAATAATCGGTTAACAAGCGTCGGTTGTCGGTTACGAGAAATAACCGAAATGAGCATCCCTAGTGTCCACATTTTCTTCAGACAGCACAGATCATGTCTTCAACACACGGGCCGCTGTTGTGCTTCAGCTAAAGAAGGTCACAATCTTTCTGTTCTTTGCTAGGAGCGCTAGGAGGGCTCAATAACATTTAGCATTTTCTTAAATCCCGCATTAAAATCTGTTTTGCCCTGTTCAAACCTGTTGGAAATGCCTACCTGAATGCCGAGGGGATAGTTTGTAATGTGCGTGTTTCTAGTTTTCGTTAGTGATGGGTCGTTCTTGGAACGATTCCTTCATTTTGAACGAATCTTTAACGTGACTTGGGAAGACCGAGTGATTCGTTCAGTCGTGCATGTGCATTAAGAAAAATTCTTACTGGAATTAGTTCACCTGTATCGAATCTTTGGGTTTGAGTCGTTCTTTTTTTTATGACGTGATAGCCCCATAAGCCAAAAAAACGAAAGACTCGATAGATGACTTAATCAATTCTCTTTCCGGCTTATGGAGCTGTCATGTCATGTTTTGAACTAACGACCCAAAGACACTTTTCAGATAAGAGGTGAGGTGAGCTAATCATAGACTGAAGACCCAAGTAAATGTATTCATCTTTTTTTTTATTTCTTTTAGCATTACAGTATTGTATTGTTTGTAGTGTGATCAGCGTGTGCGTACGTAGTAGATGTGTTAGGGGAAAAACATAACATTTTATTTTATTTATTTATTTATTTATTTTAAATGAACGAGATGACTCGAAAAAAGATTCCTTCATTTTACTGAACGAGACTCAAATGATCGAGTCCATCACGAGATGATCCGAACTTCCCATCACAAGTTTTCGTCTGTTTGGGGGTGGGAGGGGCAGACAGCATGTTGCCTGTCCCGTCGTTTACGCTGCCTTGTTGAGCGTAGCACTGAAAACTTGAAATCACATCAAATGACCACTTTTTATGAAAAATTTTATTACTATTTAAAATGAAGGTTTTCTATTTTAATACATTTTAAAATGTTCTTCATCCCTGTGATGGTTAAGCTGAATTTTTAACAGCCTCCAGTCTTCAATGGTGCATAATCGCTTAGAAAATCATTCTAATATACTCATTTTGTGCTCAATTTTTATTTTTATTTTTTATTATCAATGTTAAAACTGCTTAATATATTTGTGGATACACAGATACATTTTTCTGGATCTTTTTTTATCCCAAGAAAGTTCAAAACAACAGCGTCCATTACACATGAAACATCTTTTGTAACAAAACTGATTTACTGCATCCTTGCTGCATTTCTTCCGGAAGAAAAACACCCAAAAAACAAAAACAAACTATATCTACCTTTGCAATTTTTTCTATATATTATGCACAAACTGAAAGGGACCAATACAGCTCACCGCCCAGGTCAGATGGACCTTGTCAGATCATAAACAGTTCAGCAGTGTGATTTAATAACAGAGAGAACACTAAAGAGCTTCATACTTCACTAACAGCTCAGTTAGCCCATGGGCATATGTGAATGAATATTTGAGCCAAGGCATTTCAGGGTCAGGAATATTAGTCATTCACTGCGCCTGACGCTTAATATTTGAAAGTAAATGACTTTAAAACCAAACGATGCTTTGCAAGGTCATTACTATGTAGATCTACATTTAGAGGTATAATTTGACACCTCACATATTGTGAAAATACAATGTCTGGGCTGTCTAGTGGTGGTGGATGTACTCTACCCGCCCTCTTTATAGCAGACAGTAATTTTCTGAGGCCTGGAAAGATCGAGGGGGTTGTAAAGTTCCTGGTATTCCAAACTTTGCAACAAAATTATAAATCACCTTGGATATGTTCTTTTAAACCAAACAGGGATGACCTTGCCCCATTTTGGCTCAGTGTGAACTCTAGTAAACTGTTAGCTACTGGCATTTCTCATTGTCATCAGGCTAGCCAAATGTCTCTGGTGGCTGATCGGATTGCACACGTTTAAAGGGAATGAGGCTGCAGACATGGATGCTAAAGGTCAGGTTAACCGCCAGTTAAATGAGCATAGCTCATGTGCATCCCTATGATTGGTTAGAAAACTGAAGTAAAAGCCATGTCATCTCTGATACCATCTGTTCAACCGGGAAAGTCTCTGCTAGAAACGTTACTATTCAGTAAACCTACTCAAAAAGGCTTGACGTGAACAAAGTATTGTTTAAAGTGAGGGGGAAAAAGCTTATAGCTTTAACGCCTCCCTGAGAGACCTGTGCCCTGTATGTTGAGAATTTACAGGCCCATACCCTCAAGCAGCTTGTGCAGAATGAAGAATGCAGTTTGAGGCTTTATCAACAGTCAGAGGAGTCAGAAGTGATGACAATGCAAATGCCATTTCGATGTAGGATACAAAGTATGAGCTCAAAGGACACGTTGGCTGACAAACAAACATTAGAAAATACAATAAGTGCTGTTAAACCAACTGGTAAATTGCTCACACTGACTCAGTCTGCCAGTTTCTGAACCGATACGACCGATTCATTGCAAAGAAGATCCGATTCAATAGAAAGATTCATTTACAAATCAGACATCTTTAATCTTCAATAAACAGATAACTTATCATAAACCATCTCCCGTTAAGGTATAGTATTACATAGTAACGAGGCCACAACACATCTAACAGCCTAACTAACGTTAGTCAAATCCAAAGTGGCCAAAAGTTGTGTTTGTAGTCAAACAGTAACGTAATCTAAATATATAATGAAAAGCAACGAAGAAAGTTGACTGTTTAGTTAATTGCAATTATTCTAAGCGGCAGATCGAAAAGATTTGTTTTAGGCAGCAACCGCCTTGACAACATAACATAACAACAACACCAAACCATGACAGAGCTGCCCGTGCCCATCCGTGAGAGGGCAAAACCAAATAAAAACTTTAAATATGTACTCGCCTGCCAACTGTTTGATTGGCGAGCTGTCTCATCCGATTGAACTGTTTCTTCATTTTAGTGGCGTCGGCCTCAAAACCCAGTTTTTAAGATGAGGAGAGTGTGTTCGTCGATGCCTCATGAGCCGAAAGATCCTTGAGCACGATGGTGAAGTCGTGTGGATAATTACATTAAAACAGCCCGGTGAACGGTTAGCTCGAGCAGCTAGAAAACTAGCCGATCGGGAGAGAAAAAAACAGTAGTGTGGAAAAAGTTAGCTCCGGTGAATAGCGGTGCTCGTTTCATGTCACTCCGTGTTGCAACTGCTCTCAGAAAGCGGGAGCGAGCGGTGTTTCCACGTATGCCAGCCCGTGACATCTACGGGAGAGAGTGGAAGGGCATGGCAGCGGGCTGATCACTGCATCCGTGTCGGTACTGAGTGTGTTTTACAGCTCGGATCAGCACAGCTCCAGGCTGATCGCGATGGCGTTAATGTGGACACTGGGGCTGTCCCGACACCTAGTGCGCTCACTGTACAGACACCATTACTAACCGTCTGAGATTTCCAAAAATGCTGTCTGAGTAGGCAGCTCCAAAGGTTTTGAGACGCAGCCACTCATATTACCGTCTGTGATGACCACACACTCCGTTTGGACTGCAGGAATTTAATATCTTAATGATTCTCTTAGTTTTTGGCCATAACTATAATTTACGTTCTGTTTACAGCGTGAATAATAATGTGTTAATTTTTAGTTTATATAACATTATCTTTTTGTAAGATATTTTACCATCTCCCTTTTCTTTATTCCATTTACATCAGCTCGTGATACTTGTTTGCGTCACAATATTTATTTTACTGTACATTTATTTTTACACTTTGCTTTATATGTTTTGGAAAAGTTGTAAAAGCTAATAACATTTGTGCTGATAAAAGGAAATAAAATAATATTTGGTCTCCGTCACTTTCACTTATTGGCATCTTCAGCTACTCACTCTCCAATCCTAAATCTAAAACTTAACTAATACTTTAACTAGTTTTATGTGCGACATGCTTCTAAATAGCATATTTTACGTTAAGTAATAAGTTTTTTTATAATCCTTATCTCAAATATCTTCTCCATCTCTAGCTAACGGGACATTTTCCCTTTTTCATTTACGTAATTGATGCTGGGGTTTAACATTTTTGTGAACAATATATAAATAAAATGACGGAGTATTCATAAAACAGACTCATTACGATTTGCAGAATCATACGCGTAAACATCTACACATCAACCAATGTGAATGTTACACATAAATGTGAATTAAAAATAATGTCATGCGCAGTAAAGTCCCCTCGCTGCCTCGAGATGCATTATGGGAAAGTTTCGTCAGCGGAAGTAGATGTAAACATGTGATTGTCAAACGGAGCGTTTGGTCCAGTTTTGCGGCTGTGAAATTCAGTATGCTTGGTTCAAATAAATGTGCTTGAAAATATATTTAAAGTATCTGTCGATAACCTTGCCAATGAAGTGTTCATTCTTAAACTGAGGCGTTTTTCGAATCTCTTTCGAAGCTAACATTTAGCATTTGTGTTCACACAATTACAGCATGTATATGTAACGCAGTGTTTATCAGCATTGCTTCAAAAAAAGTGTCCATGGCATCCAAACAGCCATTTACAGATTCTGACACTGCTGATGAAGCAGTCAGAGCAACTTGCGACGATGCATCGACATGCAAAAGGTAGCACGGCGTACAATGATCCATAATAAAATTATTAAACATGAATTTTGTGCTTAGAAGTACTGTGCTTTTTTCCTGACATATTACTGCTTCTTTGTATCATCAAAATGGGGATTATATATTTCGGTCGTGGTTACTGACCTGAATAACTATACAATACTCAATACTTGCAGCTTATAAAATATTTTGTGTTCAAGAGTTAATAATTATCTAATATTTCACATAACTTTGCATTTTGTTTTCTAGGTTTGCTACGAGTAAAGGTTACTGGACTGACCTCTACATTCAGTATTTTGTGAGACAGATAGGTGAACGTAAAGCACCTGAGATCAACAGAGGTAAGATAAATTGTTTAAACATCTCCCCCTGCTGGTTAATGTTTGCAGCTGCGCATTTGTTTTATTAATTGTCTTGCAGGTTATTATGGTCGTGTCAGAGGGATGAATCTTCTTATTGATGCTTTTCTCAAGAAGACGCAATGCGATTGCCAGGTGGTGAATCTTGGGGCAGGACTGGATACTACTTTTTGGAGATTGAAGGTATTACCAGATTCAAAAAGAAGACAATGATAATAAAAAAAAAAAAAATAATAACACAATCAAAGTATGTTGTGTTTAGTAAATGCATCTTAATTGTTTAGGAAGAAAACAGTATGCCAAAAAAGTTCTTCGAAGTCGACTTCCCAATGATTGTGGCCAGAAAAATACACCACATCAAGTAAGGCGTTACTGTTATAATATGATTATTGTTATTATTTCCATTAAATTGCATTTTGACGATAACATGAATGATTTTGGAAGTTTAGCATGCTCTTGTAGTCATGTTCCTGTAGAGGGAGACAGTGTCTCTAACGGGGCCCTGACCCAGGACCCTGTGGTTGAGTATTTCCACCCTCCAAAGCATGGTTGGATTGTATAGCAGTCATCTGTTTTGTAGTGTATTCCATTTTATCAGTCCTTTAATGCACTTTATCGTTTTAAAGTACCCCACCAGAGATATTACCGTTCAAAAACAGTTATGCATATGAAAAATACTTTTGTCACGGTTGGGGCATATATTTTTTAATTGCTTCTTAACAGCGGTCAGTGGAAACTGCTGTAAGTGTGGCAGTCAACATACACAAGACTGCATTTACATGTAGCATATGCATTTGCATTGCACTGAGCAAACGCTTTTTATTCAAAGTGACTTACAACAGAGGAGAATGAGCAATTTGTCAGAGAGTCAAAAGATTTTTGTAGCCTTTAAGATGCGTTTAAGAGTGTGTGTGTATAAGTGACAGAATAGAAATACACACAGTGTGTCTAAAGGGAATTACGCAATACAATACAATCCCACCCTCGGTGCATTAGATAACAGAATACCAAAGTGTCATCTGCAAACAAACGATACTAGACCTTTCTCACAACCTTTTTTTTTTTTTTTTTGCAGTTGACTGTTTGTCATATAAAATCAGCTTAGGTTCACACAAAATGTGTCTGTGTTTTTTGTGTAATGCATTTATTATGTTTTGTTTTATAGTAAAAAGGGGTGTTGTAGAATTAAGGGCAGTGTTGGGGCTAGTTACTCAAAAAAGTAATATATTACATATTACTCTCAAAAATAGTAGTGCCCTACATTACTT
>JAUMHQ010000069.1:7147496-7158237 GCA_032361165.1 Enteromius paludinosus
ATTTTGGGTCTTCATGAGCTGTATGCCAAAATCATCAATATTAAAACAATAAAAGGCTTGAACTACTTCAGTTGTGTCTAATGAATCTAAAATATATGAAAGTCTAATGTTAATCAGTGCATTACAGAAAATATTGAACTTTATCACAATATGCTAATTTTTTGAAAAGGACCTGTACAATAAAAGTTTCCTGATGTTTTTGTAAGAGGTCTCTTATGCTTATTAAGGTTGCATTTATTTGATAAGTCACAGTAAATGCCATAATATTATGAAATAATATAACAATTTAAAATATTAAACTAATACACTTTTCTAATTTATTAAATTTTACAATATAATTCATTCTTATTATGAAAGCTGAATTTTCAGCAGCCATTACTCCAGTCTTAACGGTCACTTGGTCCTTCCGAAATCATTCTAATATTCTGATTCTGTGCCCAAGAGTCAAGTGTGATGCATTTTTCTGTGCTTTAATTTTTAACATGTGCTTTATAAGTATTAGTAAACAGTCAATATGCTAGTAATATGCATGTGAATAGGCAACTAGTTAATAGTGAGAATTGGTCGTTTAAACAAAGTGTTACCGAAATCCTTTTCTATTTCTACATTATGAATGTCTTTAAAAAACTTGCTTATCCCAGACTTTTGGTGGTGTAGGTACTATTCATTTAAAAATATACTATTATTCATTAATGCCTGTTTGTGTATTATTCATTAAATGATGTTAATTTATATGTAAATTGAATTTGTATATGTTATTGTTATGAATATGCTATCAAATAAAAAAATTGTTAACCAAAATTCATAGTTAAATTTAGCCTGTATCTAGAGGAAGCTTAATCATAGGATGGGTGTTGTAAAGAAACACTTCCCCGCAATTGATATGTACTGCTTAACATTCCTTTATCCCTGTATTCCTGCTTCTCTCCACCCAGGTTGCCCACTCTGTTTCTGTCCGAGTGTGTGCTGGTGTACATGACCCCTGAGCAGTCTGCCAAACTGGTACACTGGGTCACAGATTCCTTCTCCACGGCCATGTTCATTAACTACGAACAGGTGAGTTCGCTACGTCAAACAGCTTTATTAAAAATCTGGTTGCTGTCTGCTCTTCTAACTGTCCAGATCTTTTCAGGTGAACATGAATGATCGCTTCGGGCATATCATGATTGAGAATCTGCAGAGAAGACAGTGCAATCTGGCTGGGGTGGATGTGTGTCAGTCTCTGGACTCTCAAGTATGCCTTGTTACATTTAGGACTAGCAACTTCATTTATAATGTACTTCATTGATATGTACAGCTGTTGTACTGTATGAGTGCCGATTGTTCTACTCCATACAGTAAGACAGTGTCTTTCTATGTGCAATCAAAACATTAGACTGGGTTGTACTTGGAATTCGTAGTTGTTTTCCTGCTCACAATACAATGGGTGATCAAGACTCAGGAAAACAGAGCAGTTAAGCACAAGTCATTGTTTATGCAACGCCAACACTTGAGTCTCACAAGCAGTATCAGTGCAAGTCTCTCAAGGTTAACACCAGCATGGTGACCTTCTGTAGACACCCTACAATATCTGCTCAAACGGGCTTGAAATTTGCGTTAAGACTGAAAATGTAGTGTTGTTTTAGTTTCATTCATGTTTTGTGAATCTGATCTTATGTTAAAATTGCATTTTATTTTAAAGATTTAATAATTTTGCAGCACCGTAACAACTTTCTGTAGACACGCTAGAATATCAGTGTCAACATGGTTTGGTCTGGTCAATATGCATTCAGACTGAAAATGTAGCGTTTATGATGATAGTGTGTTATTTTAGTTTTAGTTAATATACTTATGTAGATTATTAATATTAACTAGTTCATGCTATAAAGTTAAAAGTTGTAGTCGTTTGTAGATGCATCAGAACATCTGGTCAACAAAGCTTTATATGATTATTTTGATAGCGTGTAATTTTGCTTTCATAAATGTATTAATATTTTGAGTTTAGAACTATTTTAGTATTTTCTGTTTTCATTTTAATTTTGATGTATTAGTCATTTTTTACAGATTGGAATGTTTATCATGAAGTTTCATTAAAATAGTTTTATTTATTTATTTTTTTTAATTGGATTTTATTTCAGTTCAATCAAATGCTTTTTAATGGCTTTAGTTAATGCTAATCACCCTGATGTGTGTTTCCACAGAAGGAGCGCTTTCTGTCAGCAGGCTGGGAAAGTGTAAACGCACTGGACATGATGACGGTCTACAGCATGCTTCCTCAGGAAGATGTAGCTAGGTACACAAGCCAACACTCAAGTACAGTTGTAATCAAGCGGATATTTATAACTGCACAAGCTGTGCCAGGAAAGTTTGAGATCAGAATCTCTACAATCACATTCTTTGTTTTACAATCCCAGAATTGAGCGTCTAGAGTTTTTAGATGAAAAAGAACTACTCCAACAGCTTCTGCAACACTACTGCATCTGCTGGGCTGTAAAAGATAAGCTCAATCTAGGTAAGATGTCTATTTTTAACCTCGTAACTGCATTCTAGAGTTTCACGGATCGTTTGCCGTCACCTGTAAATAATAGCTGACTTCTCTTTTCAGGCCTCTCGCAAATTGGGTTTTAAACGTCAGTAGGGACTCGGCTGTAAAAGTTTCATTTGAAACGACATCACAAAAACGTGGACAGGACGCTCTTTTCAGAAGACAGGAAGGGGAAGTCATTTATATCTTTATTTCCATTTTTAAGCGCAATAAAAATGGAGACTACTGGCATCAGCGTCTTTTCTTCTGTTTTACTTGTCTCCTTCTGTCTCCCGTGTGACTGACGTGTCTCACTGAAGTGCCATATTAATGTATTGCATAGCTGTTATTAAAAAACCATGAAACATTCACAAAATGAACCATTTTGCTGGCTATGTGAATAGTAATGTTTTTTTGGAAAAGCAATGAATAAAGACAAGTAAGAGTGTAAAATGATTGTTTAGTGCATGACGTCATTGTTGCACTTTGATTTGAAACCATTTTACAATCTACATTGTAAAAATAAAAAAACAATTAAAATACTAGAGAGAGATGACCTTTTCAAACCACATGAAGTTCTCACAAGCAGCCTTCAATTAAATTTTCATTTTGCGTATTATAATGTATTATTAAGTTGGGTTACAATTATAGGTATAGATATAGACACAAGTTTGTGTCATATTTATTTATTTATTTAATTTTATGATATAATAGCATTCAAAACTTTGGGGGCTTTTCTTAAGTACCATTCATCAGTTGTATTTTTTTATTTCATTTTTTTTATTTATTTTTATACATTATAACAAATGACGAACAATGAACAATAATACAACATACACATTCCTTGACAGCAGCAGTGACTTAAAAAATGGACAAATACTAATAGAAACTAGATTTAAAAAGTTTGTCTAGACGAACTTTAAGTAAATAGAACTTTGAAAAAGTTTGAAAAGTTTAAGAAGTAAAAGAAATTAAAACAGTTTAAGAAGTTAAAAATGTATATGTTTTATGTTTTTAAATTGAATGAGTTAGACAATGTCAGATAGATAGATGGCATGATTAGCAAGTTACTAGCATGTTTCTTGCATGATTAGCATGTTTTTAGCACCATTAGCAAGTCACTAGCATGTTTTTAGCATGATTACCATGTTGCTAGCATGATTAGCAAGTTACTAGCATGTTGCTAGCATGTTTCCTGATAGAAATAGTCAGATTATAGATAGATAGATAGAAATTGTCAGATTATAGATAGATAGCATGATTAGCAAGTTACTAGCATGCTTTTAGCATTATTAACATGTTACTAGCATGTTTCTAGCATGATTAGCAAGTTACTAGCATGCTTTTAGCATTATTAACAGGTTACTAGCATGTTTCTAGCATGATTAGCAAGTTACTAAATATCAAAAGAAATCACTTGATGATAACATACATTTTTCTTTAAGATCAGAAAATGACTGCAATACGCTTCCATTTAATTACCGATCAATTATTATAAGACCCCATTGTTTGAAAGTAGCATCCCACACCATTTTTTAAAAAGGAAATTAATACTTCAACCAGGATGAGTTCCATTAATCAAATCTGACAGTGACATTCATAATATTAAAAAAGATTCTATTATACATGCTGTCATGAGAATAGCAAGACATGTTTTCAACATTGACAATAATAGGAAATGTTAAACACCAAATCAGCATGCTAAAATGATTTCTGAAGGATCATGTGAAGTAATAGCTGCTAATACTCAGTTTTGCCATCAAATGAACAAATTTCATTTTAAAATACAAAAAAGTTTTTCAATTAAATTAAAAATGGAAGTTTTTGGTAGTACTTCACACTTGTGTATTTTTGATCAGTCAAATGCAGCTTTGGTTAGCATAAGAGATGTCTTTCATATACCTTTAAAAATCTAACAATCCTAAACTTTTGAACCGCAGAGTAAGTGTTTCTTCAATGTCACGAATAATCAAAAGGAAGTAGTTTTAGAAAACAAAAGGCGATTAAAAGACACAAAAAAAGGAAACGTTTCCTCTTTAGCCGTCAACGCCAGGCATCCTGCAGTCTTTCTCTTTATTCGTTTTTGTCAGTGACTCCCTGAAGAGAAACATTAACCCAAACCGACCTTGTGCTGTTATTTACTGCCACAGGAACCCCAAATTAATGCATGAGAGTGAGAGAAATCGCAATAAATGCAGACGACTGCATGGGAAAATCTGCTGCAGGCCATGCTGAACTGCAGAGCGATCTATAATATTCCATTAAGTTTGTAAAGTTTGTGGAGCTGCATTAACTCTGATCAATCCAGTTGCATAAGACAGGCGAGCAGACCTTGAGTGACACGAGTGTTGGTTATGCACATTTTTATTGTCCTCAGTTGTGTAATCGCAGACTGGTGGATGATAAGCTGTATCCTGAAGCCGTCACCCCCCAAACAATGCTCTCCTCTGCTGGAATTGTAAAGTGTTTTTTCCCAAGCCACCAGGAGTGATGACGGGGGAGACTGTTGGCCCGCCTTACCACCACTCCACCCCATCCTCCGTCCACCTTTATCAGTACGGAGCCGCTGTGTGCGTGAGCACAGATCACCTGAAGTTTCACACAGGCAAGATGACCTCAGCGGAGTCCAAGTCAGAGCTCTTTACAGTAGCCACCGGTGATGGAGATCAGAATCAGCCTAAGAAGTTGTCCTTCTATGAGCACTACATTCAGCCGTGCCTGGCCGAGGTCCTCGGGTCCACTCTCTTCATGTTTGTGGGCTGTGTGTCGGTCATGGGCAACGTGGGCATCAGCGGGAGCATCCAGCCTGCTCTGGCACACGGACTAGCACTGGCTATAGCAATTGCCATTTTTGGAGAAATCAGGTAACTGCCTGTCATTTTCTGTGTGCTTGATTTAGCAAATGACTTTGAAATCAAGAATAAAAATAGAAAATAATTTATTTTTTTATCTTAAACAATGTTTTTAATATATATATATATATATATATATGAGGTTTAATATATTTATATTATTAACAAAATTACATCAAACATCTAAACTGAACATTGAATATGTATATATGAATGTTTGTATGAAGGTAAGCAAATACTATAATCTGAAAGACATTACTTCAATTATTACTTAAACATTTCATACTTAAAATATCTGATATATGCATATATATATAGTTTTTTGTTCATGATTTTATTAATAATTAAAAAAGGATTTTTGGGTTTCATTTAAAATGCAATTAGTTTTTTATTTTGTAATTTTTTATATATATTTCATAATACATTTATAAATATGAAAAATGTGAAATATTCTTGTATGATTCATTTTATTTTATGCTTAATTTAATTTTTTTTTTTTTTTTATGTATTAATGTATTTAACCTGTTTTATTTGGAGAAAATAAAATGCAGCCATTCATTCCGAACTAAAACTGTATGCTTGATCTGATCTTGTTTTTCAGTGGCGGTCACTTCAATCCAGCCGTGTCTGTGTGTGTTTACCTCATCGGGGGAATGGAACTGATGCTTCTTCTTCCATATGTGCTCTCACAAATGTTAGGTGGAGTGATTGCTGCCAGCCTCGCCAAAGTATGTGGCTAAACTTCTCTACTAAATTAATATTTGTGACTTGACATGATGAAGTGCAAATGACTGAAAGTTCAATCATTAACACTGACAACAATGCTATGATAATAAACTTCCCTTTTCCATGACTCAAGAGTAATCTTTTTATAGGCTGTCACTACGAATGAAGCATTTGCGAATGCAACCGGAGCAGCGTTTGATGCTGTTCAGTCCTCTCAAGGCACTGGCTCTGCGACTGTGGCAGAGATGATTATGACGCTGTTCTTGACTATGGTTGTGAGCATGGGTGCCGTGAACGGAAGGACCCGAAGTCAACTGGCTCCTTTCTGTATTGGACTTACCGTGACTGCAAATATTTTGGCTGGGTAGGAAGCTAATATTTCATGCAAACTACAAAAGGAAACGACATGTTTCACAGCGTGATGTACAGAATAGTGTGTTTCGACCGTTCTGCAGCCATAAAGAGCTTTTGTTTTAAATATAAGAAAAATATTAAATATAATAATAATTATAAACACATCTATACGATTTATATTAAATGTAATTATTTAATGCATAATTGTTATGAATTGTTATAAAAAATAGAAATATAAAAACAAGTATGACTGAGATTTTCCTCATTTTGTGACATGTTTTAATGTGGAGTCAGAAGTGTTTTTAATGAACACGAACTGAAAATCACAGGATATGTTACAGGAAACAAAGACATTAAACGGCCTTAGAACAATAATGGCAATAGGAAACAATGAATCCTAACAATAAAATGGGTTAATGTGCTGGATCTGGGTCAGTTTGACTGATTTTGTCTTCTGTGTTCAACAGGGGTGGAATATCAGGAGCATGTATGAATCCAGCTCGGGCCTTCGGGCCAGCAATAGTGTCCGGTCACTGGGAGTACCACTGGATTTATTGGGTGGGACCTTTGACTGGCGCACTGGTCACTGTCAGTCTTGTGAGGTATGCCAGCTGCTCACTATTACCTTGCACAATCACAGATTTTCTTCATTTAGAACGAAAGGCTTTCAGTCCTGATATGTACAGTAATATGTGAGTATCTGAATGATTGTGTTATTCATTCTAGGTTGGTAGTAGGAGACAAGAAGACTCGCGTCATCTTCAAGTGATGGAGAGGGGTCCTCAGAGGATCTCATGTTGCAAGCTTTTTAAAGTCAAGATAACTTGTAAAGCATTGTATGATATTGTCAAACATTTATATTAGTGCAGTATTCTAAACCTTTCTGTATTCTGATGCCCTATTGTCCCTTTGCCAAATGTATTTGTTGTTTTAGTTTTTCATAGCCTGCCATAATGTATTCTGATGTTTTCTGTTAATAAACTGTCTTTTGTTAAAAATCGCCTGTATGTATTTCTTCATTTTGCCTTACATTAAGTGAATATAAAAAGTTGATTTGATTTGATTTTTCAGTTTTTTTTAAGCATGCTAACATAAAAGACCTATATATGTCACACACACGCATATATAGTTGAATGGGATTCTTAATGGATTTTACACACACATTTTGTTTTATTATGTTAGTTAGCTAGTATCTTACCTAGTTATCAGTTATAGTTTTTACCTAAACAATATAACTGACAAAACATGATTTAAAACATAGAGTTATCTATATATAATTCATATATAATTACTACTGTTAATAATATGATTTTTAATTTAAAAATCGACTCATGATCTGACACTCTCTCTATATGTGTGTGTGTGTGTGTGTGTGTATACAGTATATATATATATGTATGTGGGTAGCTGACATATGAATGTGTCCTATGGTGTAAAATAAACCTTTTTCATGCTATTTGTAAGTTACATTTTTAATGTATCATGTTATTTGTATGTTAATATTTGTCTACACGTCACAGTATAGGAGCCTAATTTTTGTTTGTCTACCCGTGTATGCATGTATGTACAGTATATATTACTCAACGGGAAGACTTTTTTTTTTTTAAATGTATGACCCCATGAGCGTATTAGTAGTATTTGTTATGCCTCCATATTTACATATCACACACTGCGGCTCAAAGTTCACCTTCAGTATGTTGTTGTATAATGCTATATGAGTTGATAACATGTACACCCAAGGTCGGTGAGTTATCACATACTTGACAAGCAAATCAATAATAAAGAGATAATAGTAAAAGCAACACCGTCCAAATGTGAAGCACCTTACATCTGATAAGAGAAGAGCTATGCTCTCCGACATGTCTGTAATTATACTTTGATGCTTATTGTTCTCACAAAACCTTTTCGTTGTCTCCTAAAACCTGATTATATGTTGTTGCTGCATCATTCATATATAACCCTACGATAATATATCAGACTTTTCAGGGATAAAAGAATGATTTATGGTAGAACAAGTGATGTTGGCTCTGTTATCACAGTGTTTCCCTCTGCCACAGTCACAGAGTAACTCAATGCACTGGATGGTGCACCATGTCAGCGGAGGCAGAGAAACTAGAGCTTGAAGAGCTGGACAAAACCTTGCTGGGGAAGAATGAACCAAAACCTCGGAGCAAATATGAGAGAATAATCCAGCCATGTGTTGCCGAGCTGGTGGGCACAACGTTTTTTGTCTTTATCGGCTGTGTGTCTGTTATTGAAAATGTTGAGGCAGCAGGACGACTACAGCCAGCACTTGTGCATGGATTGGCAGTGGCTGTGCTGGTGGCATGTATGGCAGAAATCAGGTGAGAAAACATACACACAAATATACATGTGTGTGTGTGTGTGTTATACACACATAATAGTTTTCTTAAATATACATGCATGTGTGTTTTTGTATATACACAATAAATATACTCACATTTATTGTGTTTTTGATTAGATATATATGTGTGTGTGTGTGTGTGTGTGTGTGTGTGTGTGTGAGCTTATACACGCACACTGTGTGTAGCCTATATATATGTGGGTGTGTGCATCTATCTACCTACTGTATCTCTCTACCTATATATCTATGTGTATATATACATACATACATGTAATTGCACATATACACATATAGAATGCAAGTGTTAATTATGTTCCAAAATATATATTTTTTGCATTTATTTATTGTAATAATTAAAGGATGTGTACGCTTGAATTGACTGTTATTCAGCTGATGCTTTACAGTACATTTACATATTCACAAATCATTGTGGGTTTGTATTTGATTTCTGAGTGCTCAAAATTATTTCTGAAAGCAATTTCAGTTTATGTCCCACCTGATTCTCTCTATCTCTCTTCAGCGGATCACATTTTAACCCCCCGTTCACCATCGCTATCTGGTTATGTGGTGGAATTCAACTGACGATGGCTGTTCCCTACCTTATCAGTCAGCTTATCGGAGGTGTGCTGGGAGCTGCAATGTCAAAGGTGTGAACAAAAATGTAGCCTATTTATTACACAAACAAAACATAATATTTATTCCCTAAGGCCTACTTAAACACTGACGGACAGATGTATTTTTAAGGTTATGACATCCCACAAGAATTATATGAACGCTACCGGAGCGGCCTTTACAATTGTTCAATCTGAGGAGCAGCTAGGGAAGGCTGTGTTTGCTGAAATGGCCATGACGTGTCTGGTAACTATGGTAGTGCTGCTGGGAGCCGTCAATGGAAAGAGCAAAAGCCCCCTGGTGCCCTTCATGGTGGGCTGCACTATTATTGTCAATATTCTGGCAGGGTAAGTTTGGAAAGTAATAAAACTTAATAACAGGCATTTTTAGTTTAAGAAATGCTGTGTACGTTCATGTCTGCTTTGTTAACACTTTTGTTTATCTGAAAAAATAATGTTTTTTTTAAAAGAGGAGATGTTTCTGGCACCTGTTTGAATCCTGCAAGAGCTTTTGGACCCGCGTTGATGGCTAACTACTGGACTTATCATTGGGTTTACTGGATCGGCCCCATAGGAGGAAGTCTTGTGGCTGCTGCTCTTGTGAGGTCAGTTTGCCTTGCTATCAAACCTGCCATTTCTTGTTTAGCATCTTCCATTTCAAGAAATTATTTTTACAGCAGACTTTATTGTTTTAACAGGCTTCTACTTGGAGATGAGAAGATACGAGTCATACTGAAATGATATTCGAGCGGCTCAGCATGTCAAAACCTCTCAATTCATGATGGCTTCATTACTTTTTAAACTTTTAAATATATCACATGTCCAACCTAACAGTATATATATTGCAAAACTGTAAATTAGTTTACTTGAATTTTAGAAAACATGACCAATCCGCTTTTTCAGTAAATTGTCTTTTGATAATGTTTTAACTAAAATAATATGTTTTATCATAAAATTAGCCTATATTATAAGTGTTTTATAAACTATTGTGACTTTCTGACTTTTGTGAACCAAGAAAAAAAAATGTTTAAACCATATCAAATAAATGTCTAAATGCAGGATTGCTTTATTTATTAGACTAACTAAACTAACTATGAACTATGATTTTTCTTCAGTAAACTTATAATTTGCTACTTATTAATAGGTAGTTTTGGTATTATATTATATTATAGTGTACTCTTTGAACTAACTTAATTCATTCATGTAATCATGCATCCTGGTTGCACACAACCAAATTGTGTTTCATTTACATTAATGGAATTTGTTGAATTCATGAAAACTCTTTGCGTTGTGTTAACACCATAGAATTAGGTAGAATCTATTTGAAATT
>JAUMHQ010000069.1:7158337-7170508 GCA_032361165.1 Enteromius paludinosus
GAAGTAGGAAACTATGGTGTTTGAGACTCACAGTATGTTATGTCCATGTACTGAACTGTTATTATTCAACCATGCCATGGTAAATTCAGTTTTCCATTCTATGGCACCTTTAACATTCCATTTTAAGTAATGACAACTTAAAAAAAAACTATGTGCAAAAGATTTCCAACGTTTTTCAAAATAAAGCGAAAAGGTTTTTTTTTATGTACGCTGTAAAATACAATTAGTTGGGCTTACTTAAAAAAAGCATGCAAAGTGAAGCAGTGAATGCTTAGTTAGTATAGTTTACTTAAACGAGAGTTATAGTAACTAACCAAGAACTGTAGAATGCAAGATCCTTTACTTTAGGTTTACTCACTGACTTAGTACAGCTACTTACTGACTCCCAGAGTGCATTGTGGCAGAATAAATCATGCAATTGCTTTGTTTTACAGTTGTTGGCAAAGGCTGATTGGTCTTTCACAAGCAGTCTGCTAGAAATCACATCATTCACTACAAAGCACAAGCTGATTGGCCTTTGCTGATTCTGCACCTATTGAGATTGCGTGCAAAATATTTCAATAATATGTTCATTGCCTCTGAAACCTTCTACCTCCCTCAGCTCCGTTTGTCTATATCAGGGGTGGCGAACTCCGGTCCTGGAGAGCCGCAGCCCTGCAGAGTTCAGCTCCAAACCTAATTATAACTCACCTGCCTGTAGCTTCCAAGTAACTATTCAGACCTTGATTAGCTTGTTCAGGTGTGTTTGATTAGGGTTGGAGCTGAACTCTGCAGGGCAGCGGCTCTCCAGGACCGGAGTTGGCCACCCCTAATCTAGATCACGGGTGTCAAACTCAGTTCCTGGAGGACCCCAGCTCTCCACAGTTTAGTTGCAACCCTAATTAAACACACCTGATCCAACTAATCAAGTCATTAAGGCTTATTTAAACACTGCATGGAATGTGTGTTGGAGCAGGATTGGAACTAAACTCTGCGGGGCTACGGCCCTCCAGGAACTGAGTTTGACACTCCTGGTTTAGATCTACTACGGGATTTATGTACGGAGCCCCTAAAGGGACATGAAGACAATCGGGGTAGGAGGAAAAATATTTTTCAAGTGGTTTGCATTCTCTCCAAAAGATGTTTGTGTTCTTCCACAAAACCAGTTGAGTTCAAAACGCTATTGTTTATTAGCTTGCAGTAGTTCAGAAAATGCTTAACGTGGCTTAATGAAGATGATAAAAAGACCAAATATATTATGCATTAAATATGTACTGTGTACATGCAAGTAGATGTGAGCTGAATTGTACAATAAGCATTTTCTTCCCCTAGAGATGTGGCTTAATATAAAAAAACTGCTATGAAAAAGTTTCTTAAAAGTAGCCTTTATACACCATGTCCCAAAACCATGCTTTGAACTAAGGACTGACTGTATTTCTTTATACTTGAGCCCAGGTTCAAAGTAGAACTGTATGAACCGCTCCATTGTGAACCTATAAACCACTGCAAGCTGTAAAGTCAAACGCAAGCCCAATCTCAACTGTGAATGCAAAAAAGGAAATATATTTCTTCCTCCCACCATATATGTGTGTGTGTGTGTGTGTGGTTACATCAGAATGCACAGGCTTATCTATTTCCGTTATCTAATTTTCTATAATCATTGAAGGGATAATCATAACCAGATGCTGCACAGTGTATTGGGGATTACACAGTCCACCCAAAGGAACCATAATATCTGTGGAAACTAAAAGCTGGGATTTTACTCACAGGCTCGTGCTGTCATGATTGATCTGATGATAAAGATGAAAGGAGCAAGGGCATAAAGCAGAAATTGCTCAAACGAATTCCCTGGCAGGTGCAAGCTTGCCCATAAAAAGGATGAAACCATGATGATCTATTTTATTGTTGTACCTTCCAAACAAAATCAAAGCTTCTATTGGCACACTTTTTGTGATCTGAAAAATAAATATTTGTTATTCTTTTCCTATTCACTGAAATATCTGCTGATACTTTAACAATGCCACCTTATACTTAACTAATATTACGAAATATTACATTATTGAGTATTTTGAATACAGGTCTCTGAGATCTAGGCATCCAGAGACATGGGTCACAAAAGGCCATGCCTTGTGTTTCTAAGGCCTCTGCAGTGGCTATTCAGTCATCTGCATTGCACACATTTCACTACGGACATTCTATAATATGAAATTGCAGTGGCTGCAAAAACCCTGTCCATGCATCTTGATAATATACTGTAGTGTTTAAAAGGAGCCTGTCATCAGCTGTGATTAACTCCTTGAATTCCACTCACCTCAACATCCTAGTTCACAGGGTCAGTGTTTCCCTGCATTAAATCCTGATGAACAGTTCCTCTGCTCAGCTAACACCAACTCTGTGTACCTTTACATTGCCATAAGGATAATTCTGAAAACTTGAATCTTCTATAGTTTGCTGTTGTTGACTCCATAGTTTGCTAGGTTTTTTTTCTTCATGATTATTACCAAGCAAAAACAAAGGGCGAACAATGATAGTGTTTTATTTTTCCATTAATCTAGATCTTTTCCCTATCTTGACATTCCCCTTACTTACATTAAATGTAATCATTAATTGGTTAGACATTAGTGAAGAACTTTCTACTGTAACTTTGGGTTCTAAAATAATTATTGACTTTTTAGGATCGATATCATCTGTTTTATCAATCTGTAGTCCCTCGCATTCTAAAAGCATCTCTGAACAGTTTAAAGTCCCAAGTTAATGAACTAGAGAGTGGAAGGTTTATGAAACATCATCTTGGCGCCCCTGAGTTTAACAGTAGTGTTTAGGTCTCTGGCTGTCTTTATTTGCTGCTAATAAACAGAGTTTGTGGGTAGCTATGGAAGCACTTACCCTTCTGACGGGTAATCATTTCCGTTCTTTTTTTTTTTTGGTTTAGCCTGGAGAAATGGCACTGTAGAGCTTGCCAGTATCGGTTAGTGAGGATGCAGACATATAAGCCACAAAAACAACATTGAACCTCAAATCCTTAATACACCGTGACAGATGACTGACTATATAGAGGAAGAGACTCAATGGCTTTTGTATAAGCTTTTAAAATGTCACAGGAAAAACCGAAGCACATGTGCCTGATGAATCAGTTCTGAGCACAAGCTACACGTGTGCTCTTTGGATAGACACACTTGGAAGACAGATATTTTTCATACATCCATATCTCCAGTGTTTCCGGTGTTGTTCTGAGTCCAGATGCTTGGCCTATAGAACTTAAAATATATAAAAATAGCAGAGATAAAGATAAAACATTTTTATTGTTGCTAACACTTTTACATACAGTTCACAGAACAGTGATTCAGGCTGATTCTATAGAAACGTTTTTCAGCCACTGGATATAAAAAAATAATTCAAAAGGGTAATTATTTTTTATCTCACATTTCGGAGATTATACCTTAAAAGTTGGATTCAAAACTGCAATTCTGAGAAGAATTATTAGATATAATTTTGTATTTGTCAGTACATAAGTAAGAAATGTGAGATAAAACTTTTATATATATAAACATCATGTTACTGAAAGTGTGTTTGAGATGCATGAGTGCGGACCATAAAGCAAGAAAGCACACAGGGTTCAGACAGGGTTAAATCCCAGGTCAGGACATAATGTCTTCCATATGCTGATAGAGCTAATGACATGTATGCGCTCTCTTCTTTCTACCTGCATTCCTTCATCAACACAGAGCACTAAATCTCTGATAGCTCCCCCATGCAGGGATTGATTCATTGCAAGGGCAATCCTAAGATATCTGTTCCTGTTCTCTGCTTCCTCTGTGTAGCAAATGTGCCCTTATGGGAAGCTGCATATCTGATTTGTTCCGCTTTTAGTGGTAGGCTGATTTTGGTGCTTAAAGTCATATCAGTGTGTAGAATCAAAGCTCTCCACACCTCATGACAAAACTGTGAGGTTGAGTGGCTAGGAGCAACTGCAGAACACAAGAACAGAACAGAGCTCTCCACTGGCTTTTGTAAATGTGTATTAGATATATGTACATGTATGAGAATAACTAAAAAACTATTTGTTAGAAGTAGTTTCTAGAGGTGAATTTAAATCTTCTATTACTCTTCTATTAGTTTCAAGTTCGATCGATCATAAGTTTATTTTTTTTTTTTTTTTTAAAGAGTTTGTCAGTTAATTAATAAATGTAAAATATAAGTATACAAAAATGTGCAATTTCAGCCTTAGCTAAGCACTGGAAAATCCCAGGCGGAAGTTTGTCCATCCTGCAGGAGGAATGCTGTTCACTTTCAGGAAGGGGAAGAGGATGCATCCACATGCAGATCCAATCAACGTAGGGATCAGCACTGTCTGGTTCTTTAGGGACAATCCTATCGTCCTCTGTTTACTTTTGTTTCCTCTCATCAAATATGTCTGTTTTTATGCAGGTAGAGAGTATGCCTGTCTGAATTAAAGATGTCACTGCCGCTAATAAAAATAATATCTACTCAGAAGTCACATTAAGAAGTCAATTTAGAAAAACGTTTGGAATATTTTTGTTTGTTAAATAACCTATAACGTTACGTTTTTGTTTTTTAAAAGCAACGACCAGCGGCAGAAAAGCTGATGCCTTTTCAAATCATCACGACTTGAAAATGACCATTGGGTAAAAACAAAATTACTATGACCTACAAATTGACATCATGACTGAGTAAATACCTCTATTAAAAAGGGTCTAGGCTTTGTTACAGATAAGGTTAAATTATATTAGATTATATATCTTCAAATGAAGACCCAGATTTTATTACGAATGCATAATGAGGAAAATGTGCACTAAAATATAGGGATGCATCTTAGTTTTATCTCTGTGAAGTTTATCTTCTTGCTTGCTTGCTTTTGCCTTTGATTTTTCGGGTTTTTTTCCGAAGTAGAGTCATTATCATATTTATACAGGGGAGGAGGCAGGGAGGGGTTTAGCGCTAGTGCATGTGCGCTCAATTTCAAGTTAATTCGGATGTACAAAGAGAATGTGTGTGGGATTCCGCATACGCAGTGTTTCATACATCTGAATTTTTTTGTGCGTACGCACATTTCCAGGTTTGTCCGTATGCAATGTTTTAATAATAATTCTATGCAAGTCTTTGTACATGAGGCCCCAGGTGTCCTGGCCAAATTCCAACTGGCCCTTGTCTATCATGGCCTCCCAATAATCCTCATCCATTGATTGGCTGTATCTCTCTCTCTCCTCTCCACCTATAGCTGATGTGTGGTGAGCGCACTGGTGCCGTTTTCCTGTGGCTGCCATCGCATCATCCAGGTGGATGCTGCACACTGGTGGTGGTTGAGGAGAGACAACATCTCTGCTCTGACCAAAAGCCACGGAACAAATAATCAGGTCCCAATTGTGGTCCGTGCTGTTTGCAGCGCGTTCGTGTGTTTGGTTGCGTTGTGAGAATTTGCAGTTTGCATGTATTTTTTTCTGTTTGCATGTGTTTTCTTCTGTTTGCATGTGTTTTCTTAAGTTTGCAGCGCGTTAAGCTCTCTCGACCACCGCACATGCACAGAAATGTGAAATATGATCAAGTAACTTATTTTATTTGATGATATTTCACACTTATGTACATAAAAAAAAATATACAAAGTCACAATTCTAATGTAAATTTAGATTTTTAAAACAGGTTGCGAAGTACTTGATCATAAAAAGTATCTGGAACTGCAACAAGAAGTAAGTTTCAGTGCTTTGTGAATGAAACTACTTTTTTAAAATCACATTGGCAGTGAGCAAAGCCTCATCAAGCAATGTTAACTGAAACCAAACCAACTGGAAAATGACCAGATGGGTAAAAAAAAAATTACTATGACCTACAAATTGACATCATGACTGAGTAAATACCTCTATTAAAAAGGGTCTAGGCTTTGTTACAGATAAGGTTAAATTATATTAGATTATATATCTTCAAATGAAGACCCAGATTTTATTACGAATGCATAATGAGGAAAATGTGCACTAAAATCTAGGGATGCATCTTAGTTTTATCTCAAGGCAATGTATGTTTGCTCTAATGTAACACTTGCTGTGTCTTGCCATAAGTGACGCACAACAGCGGTTTCTGTATCCTTTTGCGGTGAAGCTAGAAGAAGACATCAGTGGGCTTTTGGTTACGCCCATGAGTGGCGCTGATTGGTTAATGACATCTGCAAGTCTCAAAGTCTCCGCCCACTCTGTCTGTTTCAGCGCATGTGGGCGTATTTCCAGCTTGCAACTGAACTAGTGACTTCAGTGTGGGAATTTACTGAGCGAGCAGCATGCTTTTCATCTGCAGCGTTGTTGCAAACTTTGGATTTAGGGTTTGACTATGTAAAATCACGTTGCTTCCGTATTGTTTAGTTATGCTTTGACATTACACATCCTCTGCGAAGAAGGTGCATCACACTAAACGCCGGTTAATGAACAAAACTTGCTGCTAAAATCTGAAAGTCCATCAGAAGGTATGGCTTTATTGCATTGAGTCTCTTTTACGTCAGTTGTTTTAAAGTTGTTTTGTTGTTTTGAGAGTGGGATGTGTGTCAACTCGCGTACAGCTGAATGCATCCTAAACGCATTTCATACATAACAGCGTATTGAGCATGTTACGTTACGCAGCTACAGTAACGTTAATGTTCTGAAATGATGTCCGTCTTAACTTGTGAGCTGCCTACCTACGCGTGCTGACCCCCAAAAATGTGCTGTGATGGACAAAATGATGGAGCTCACGTTTTTGGAGCCATCCCATAAATATGTGCTTGCGAAAAATGGTTTTGCAAAGCGATTGCATGCATCTGTAATCTGGCTGCATGAATTAATCTGCAGTTGGTGGATTAAGTGCCGCGAGCGTCACTGCTTTAGTCATTTTAATGGACATGGATTCTCCTCAGACAGGGGCTTTTCTTCATGTTCCAGAAGTATTGATATATACAGAAGAACATATGTCAACCAATACATGTAATTTATATTTTACTCTGTATTTTGGCATCTGTCATGCTCTCTAAACAGGAATATTGCACATATATATGTCTGGCTGGGTCAAGCTGTTATACATTTTAAACCTTTTTAATGATAAATGAGTTTGTTGCTAAAATCTTTTTTTTCTTTTTATGTATTTTGTGTTTATTAGGGTAATAGTTAAATAAGTTAAATGCATTGTAGCCAGTGTTACAGTGTTATACTGTATATATTATGATTAAAAAGAAAACAAGTAGATAGAACAGAAAAAGAATAGAGCACACTGGTGGTATATGGTGAAATTGAGAATAGATTAGCAATTATTGCAGAAATGTTATGTGGCTATGCAAAAGATAGTTATTTTTAGCCATTGAAATCCACACAGTAAACTATGAATTAACACAGAACAGAAACTGTCTTCATGTATAAGAGTCGCTTCACATTTTAGTGGTTACAGCTGCATGAATGTGCAAGGTGCACGTGCGAAGTCAGTTGAATCTGACTTTCCTTTTCATTTATTTGAATGGTTACAAATCTAATAAGGACTTGAAAAGCTTTTTCCACTGAATTCATTCTCACTTCTATTTTACTGACTGTCTTTTAGTGTTATACCAGCAGGACTGAGTATTTAGTCCATGGATGCTATTGAAGTGGCCGTGAAAGTGAAAGTGTTACCCAGGGAATACAGGAACACATCCCTGAGTCATCAGGGCTGTAAAAGTTTCCTGGTTTTGAAGAACAGGTGCAGTTTCCTTCCCAGTTGACTTGCATTTACATTTGTTGTATCTGCCTATTAAAATGCCCGCTCAAAAAAAATCAATGATTATTCAATAGTGGACACACAGAGACAGCATGCTGCGTGCAGATTTTTGTGAAGATGACGAGGCCAACATTCAGCCATCTGGTGACTACAATGCTCACCAAATCTCATTTAATACATCATAGATTTGAATAAATATGGTCATTTACTTTAATGTTGAGATTGGCAAATTTTGAAATTCTTGTTCTGCAAAGCAAATATTTCGAATGCATGTTCACAATTAATACTTTCAATGGCATTTTTGGACTTTTTAGAAACGCTACAGTCAGTGTGAGGTAAACTCCTCTGTTCTGGCCCGAGATGAGGCTGTTGTGTGCGAGTAGTATGATCCCATTTGTGGATTTATCGTAAGCTTGGGTGATTTGGATTCACACACTTCCCTATAGCCTAGCGTCTCTCAATTAGGTAATAGCTTGTCACTGTCCGATAAACACAGCAATTGATTTTCTTGGAATAGGTGTTGTATTATGAAATCACAGCAGACTGTAAATGGGTTTGTTCCAGTAGACTGTCATTCATCTCCCTTGAGCTCATGTTAAGTTGTCCCATCTCTTTCTTACACAACATCATGTTATCTTTAATCTTTTCAGATTCCAGTTTCATTCATAAGTGTTTAGTATTCAGTGTACTCATCAGTTTTGCATATGATTGGGCTGAATTACCTACTTCTCGAAAACAAGATTTCAGTCTGGAAGTATTTTTAATGAACTCTTTTATTCAGCAATGTTGTAAATTCAGCATAATATTGATTTAAAAGTGATAAGTTTATTTCTTTTTCAAATAAATGCTGTTCTTTTGAACTTGTTATTAATCAAAGAATTGAAAATTGGAAAAAGGATGAGTTTTGTTCAAAATATTTAGATACATTTTTATCGATTAAAAATGTGTTTATTTTTAAAGGTAGAAAAAAATGTATTTTATTTATTGAGTGCCAAATCCGTATATTAGAATGATTTTTGATGAATCATGTGACACTGAGTAATGACTGCTTAAAATTTAGCTTTGCCATGACGGAAAAAATTATTTAATATAATAAAATATAAAACTGCTATTCTAAGTAGAACTGCTATTTAGACTGCTATTCTTTGTTACGTTTTTAAGAAGTAAATGCATTCCCAGTGAGACAAATTCATATTAAGCCCAAAACTACCCCACAGACTTGTTTTTTGGTGTGCATAAATACTTTGTGTGTGCTACATACTGTAGCAGAAAAAAAGTATTTCAGGAAGCATTGACTAGTTCAGATCTATCCCAAGTCATCATACAAATAAAGGTGAGACATAAGAACCATCAGATCACAGTGCATTCACTTCCAAATTCCCTTTGAGCAATCCATTCAGTAAATAAAATAAAACGCCCTTATCAAGATTATTACTTTGTCAGCAGATTTTTATGAGACCTGGCCATGTGCAGATCAGTCTTTTTGTGTCTGTGCTAATTAAGCACCAGGGTATTGTGTCTGGAAATTAAGTAATGATAAAGTAAATTGGGGATTTATTGTATTGTTCATCACCACAAGTGGAGAGAATTGCATTATGACAAAAAGAAATGGAAACTGAAAACTGACGATCTAGCTCTTTTGGGGAATCAAATTACCTTGATTCGTGATATTTTTACCTTTTATTCTCTCTTTCTTTCTCTGTTTCCTGGCTGCTGATTTTGGAAGAAAGAGCAGACTGTGGCGGTTAAACCCCATGTGTGCATAACCAGCTCTTTCTCAGTTCCTCCGTGTCTCTCTCAACCCTGCAGGTCCTATCAAAAAACCACAGGCCCCTTCCAGTCTCTGTCCATTGTCAGGCACCTTTGAAAGGATGCCACGTTTGTATTAATTAGTACATCTCTAGGCCTCATGCTAACACAGAGAACTGGATTTGACTGTAATTGTACTGTTAATGCAAGCTGAATTATTATTTTATTTGCCTTGGAGAAGGAAAAACTATGAAGATTTGAGTTTATCCTGAACAAGCGGGGGTTTATAATCCCAGTAGCCTTTGTGTGGTTGGGTAGAGCAGCAGAGGCATGGGTTATGTCCGGGCCTTAGGACATCACATGGCAGGACAAGTTCATTTGCTCTCAGGCAATCTGTGCATCATCATATATTGCTGAGGCTTTTAGGCTCTTGCCAATGACCTGATTATAACTGATCATTCGACTCCATGCACGTAAACTGAGGATGAAAGTTCTTCTTTTTAAAAAGGCAGTGAAGACACTTTTTGGCTTCAAGACTTTGTTCCAAGTGTGAATGATAAAGATGATCAGACATCCCTCCATAAGGATGACTGTTTATGTGTAACTGAGGCTTTAAATCTCACCTGAAAATGACAAATCTGTCATCATTTATTCACCCTCTTGTTGATCTAAATGTGTATAATTTTTTTTCTTGCGTGAAACACATAAGGAAAGGTTTAGCAGGTTTCTGAGCTGCTTTTTCCATACATTGAGTGTGGATGAGAACCAGGGGCTGTCAGACTCCAAAATTGGCAAAGAAGAAAAGCATCATAGTAGCTCTTAGTCAGACAGTTAAGTCTATTATAGCTTTATGAGATTAATTTAATTGATTGTTTTTCATTATGAATCTCAGTCTTCAGAATTTGAACTCCTCCTGCAGGTCCTTAAATCAAGTTCATACATCAAAAAGGAAAATCTTGAAGGATGGATGCAATTACCTCAGAGACTTTCACAGTGTCTTTTTCCATGAGTTTTTGCCTTTTACCTGGAAATACGGAGTTTGGAACTGATCTAGTTTTTCCTTCCATAAATATTGTGGAATTAATATAAAACCTTTTTTGAAAGCGACCTTTTAGGTGTTACTGCCAGTAATAAGAATTCTTGGATATTTACTGCTAGTATAGATTAATAGGAATAAAACCAAGAGCATACAGCTACAATAATGACAAACCTTTTGACAATCTTTAATAAGTTGCGGTATAATAAAGTATTATTTAAAGCTTTTAGCAGCCTGCCGGTTCTTGACTGTAAGACTTGAACCTTTCCTCTTCATAAAGGCAAGAATTTATACTAATTCCTACAGAAATAATCACGCCTTTCTGTGAAAACCCTTGTAGAGTCTAAAATCTTTTGGGGATTTGGCTTTCATGTGATTTGAGACCTTGTGTGTCTTTTATTTGATCTTGGATGTCAGATGTTTGAAATTTTCATTTTATTGTCTATTTTCTTTTCAAACCCGTGCACCATCTGCGTACAATTAACATTTTATTTTCATACAGTGTGATCCAAGAGAGGAAGTGTTCATGTCAAATTCACAGCATGAAGATGCCTCATAATGAGCACTATTGTGAAAGCAGCCCCTTCCTAGACAAAGGCGACGAACCACCCACAGTTCTTCAATAGCCCCTAATACAACACCATTTGCCCATCTGCAGTGCTACAGATTCTCATTTTCATTCTTGTGCCTTCCTTTGAAAAGAAACGCTTTGCACTGTGTGGTTGAAAGATGTTTTTATATGAGCACAATTCATGTTCTGCTGTGTAATTCTGGAGCGAGGCTTAGCCTGTTTGTGTTACATGTTGTTACATGTTAATGGAAGCTGGGATTGTGCAGTATAAAGGAACGCTTAGATGTCTATTAATTGGGTGTGTTGGACTCACTGGAATTGCAATGTGAACACAGACGGCATTCTTTGAATTATATCCCAAAGTCAAGCTCTTGGCAGACAGGAGTCTGTTAATGGAGCCCAGACAGGTTATTTTTAAGAAATGTACAAAGACTAGACTATCGCATGTGGTATTTCTCTTTAATTTGTTATGTGGGTCAAAGACAGGTGTGAAAATGTATATTATAAATGGGTTAGGGTTCATTTTGGTCTAAGATTGTTTACTCAACCTTATGTCATTTCAAAAACGTTTTTCTTTAAAGAAGATATTTTGAAAAATGTTAAAAAAACCAAACAGTTTTGGATTTCAGTGAATTCCATTGTATTTTTTGGTCTATATAATGGAAGTACTTTTTCATGATAATAAAGTTTTTAAAGATAAATATTTTGTTTTAAGTTTTTTTTAACTTTTTGATGTTTATATGACATTTGAAAAATCATTACCTAAAAATGTTTTTTAAATAGTAAAAATAAATAAATAAATAACATATAGATCTTGGCCGACATGGCCAAAACAATTATCACAATAACATTTTTCATATAAGTTGATATTAGGGATGTAACGGTATCAAAATTTCACGGTACGGTAATACCTCGGTATGAATGGAACGGTACGGTATTTATTGAATAATTTACATAAAAAACAAAACTTATTAAGAGGCTCAAAAAAGTGGCAGAAGTGTTTATTAAACAGTTTACATGAACACTGAACATATCACTGGCACACACATTAGCCATCTATCTGTAAACTTTCAAACAGGAACTTCAATTTTAATAACAAAAAATTATTAAACCT
>JAUMHQ010000069.1:7211261-7234237 GCA_032361165.1 Enteromius paludinosus
AAAAATCTTCGTTTGTGTTCTGCTGAGGAAACAAAGTCACCTACATCTTGGATGCCCTAGGGGTAAGCAAATAAACATCTAATTTTCATTTTTGGGTGAACTATCCCTTTAAAGCTTGCGTATGCGGCGTGTAAAACTTGAGTCATGGGAAAAGAGTACATTTTAGTTGTATTTACGCAAAAAAGTATTCTCGTAGCATCGCAAAAAGTGAGGTTGAGCCACTGATGTCACAAGTACTGTTTTACCTGTGTTTTTGCTACGTTTCTGGATCCGGTGTCGTTTCGGTTGTATTGCTATATTGTGATATCATCAAAATTATCTTAATTTGTGTTCCGAAGATGAACAAAGATCTTACGAGTTTGGAACGACATAAGGGTGAGTAATTAATGACAAAATTTACAAAACTAACCCTTTAAACAGGATGACTCCGAGTATAATACAGGGAGACTGAAGATGGTTATAACATGGTATGAGTAGTAATAGTTTTACTAACTACAAATTAGGTTTACACTTTATTTGAAGGTGCCCCAGTTACAGTATACATTTAAGTACTGAGTCATATTATTAAATTACATTTGCTTACTTTACGGTAAGGGTTAGGATAAGGGTTTGTCTTAGGGTTACTTGCATGTAATTGAATCTTTTATTGTTATTATAATAGTAAGTACATGTCATGTGTTTCAAAGCAACATTAGTAAGTTAAAGTAGGAACATTATATACATTTTGAGATAAAGGTTTTTTTTAAGACACAACCAAATTACAGATATTAGAGCTCAGTCTCACAGCAATTCGTAAATATTTTACAAGGTGGCTTATTCGT
Organism: Enteromius paludinosus; assembly: GCA_032361165.1. Classification (NCBI taxonomy): domain Eukaryota; kingdom Metazoa; phylum Chordata; class Actinopteri; order Cypriniformes; family Cyprinidae; genus Enteromius; species Enteromius paludinosus. The sequence goes on from JAUMHQ010000069.1 coordinate 7,212,083, forward strand.
ACAAATCGTACGACCTCACTCGTACAAATTCATATGATTCTTACTAAATCGTATGGTTTTTAAAAGTTGACAATTTGTATGAATGGCATACACCTAACCCCGTCCCTAAACCTACCCGTCACTGGGGTTTAGACAAATCGTACGAGTGAGGTCGTACAAATTTGTACGAGTTATTTGTCTCGTAAAATACATACGAATTGGTTGTGAGACTGTGTTGGATATTAACCACTGTTCTATATATGACTGTTATTCTATATTATATTAAAAAAATTAATATAACAGCACAACAGTAACTGCACTCAATTAGCTGGACTCGAAGGAGACACAATACATTGTGGGCTTAAGTTCTGAGGACAGTGTCAAGTTCAAGCTCATTTAAGCTTCTGGACACCTCATCTCGGCACGGAGCCCGTACACGCAATGCGCGGGTCAGTCATCAATTATGAAGGAGAGGAGCGACACGTTCGACGGAGGTGTCAGAGACCGAGGCTCACATTTCCCCATGTGGAGTCATGCTTATGCAATCATGTGCTATTTCTCTCACTGATTTAGTGTGAGCGCTAAAGCAAATGAGATTTGCTCGCGGCCCACTCGCCCAGACAGTGTAGGAGGAGAGAGTTTGAACAGGGCCAAACCGGCAGGCAGGTGATGGAGACGAGATCACTGCAGTATGTTATTAAGGAGAAGCAGTGACATGCAGCTGGCTTTAATGAAAAAGGGATAAGAACAGTTTAAAAAGTGCTACACACGAGCGTGCACAATGTAGGCTATAGTCGGGCTATAGTCCCATCAGAAACTTGCTTAGTCCAAATGAAACCCTTAGCAATGCTTATTACTAATCATAGATTACGTTTTAATATATTTACAGATGTAAATGTACAAAATATCTTCATGGAGCATGATCTTTACCTAATATCCTAATGATTTTTGACATAAAAGAATATATGTGTATACTATATGTATTGTTGGCTATTGCTACAAGTACACCTGTTTTTCATGACCTCATGCCTTTATCACCCTTAAGCCATCCTATATGACTTTCTTCTTTCATACGAATATAATCAGAGTTAAATTAAAAATGTCCTGGCTCTAACAAGTTTTATAATGGCAGTGAACAGCAGTCAAAATTTAATAGCAAAATAATGTACTCCAAAGAAAGCTAATAAAGGCCTTCTTTCTAGAATTGATGCATTTGTGTAAGAAATATAGCCATATTTACAACTTTACAAACTGTAATCTCTAGCTTCTGCTAACTGTCATGCACACATATAATACTGCTTCAGCTGATGATGAGACAAGATTAGTTTAGTCTGTAAAATACAATGGAAATCCCAGATACTTTTCAATATAATTTAAAATAAAATTTTTGTTTCATATTTTAGAGTATGTTTCTCAAATGACATGACATATAGTTCTTAATGCTTTAATGCTTCTTTTGTGTTTTCATTTTTTTCTCCCCATCCACTTTCCTTGTATAGAAAAGAGCAGTGTAAACATTCTTCATAACATCTCATTTTGTGTTCCACAGAAGGATTTGGAATGAGTAATTTCAGTTTTTAGCTATCGATCTCTTTGATAGGATCCAGAGACATCAGACACTTGTGAGTGATGCCCCAATAATTCCCAGTTCTATATCAGCAAACCAGAGGCACAAAATATCCCCCACTCTGATGGATCTGGTTAGACGCTAAAAGATTCAAAGAATGGCACTGCATTTGTTTTCTGTCTGTGCTCCCTGGCATGGGGCAGTGTGTGTGGCCGGGCTCCAGGGCACTGCCTCTGGTTCTGGGCGTCCCGACACTCTGCCCTCTGGCTGCTCTCTCTCGCTCAGCCACAGAGATCTAAGAAACCCCTGAGGAATGCTTTTCACCAGCCACCCTGCCAACCCCGTCCTGGGCCTGCACCATGCTTTATAGCAACCCACAAAGGATATGGAGAAGAAATGAAAGGAGCAGGCAGGAGTGACATTTAGGAGGACTGTGTTGACTAATTCTGCATTCCAATCACAGCTGTGGCTCATACCCAGCGAGCCATATTTTTGGTGCGCAGCATTTGTAAAATGCTCTTTGTGTCCGCTGCATAATTTAAGCACAGTTAAAACAGATACATTCAATTTTTTAGCATTTTGTATGACCTCCATAGCCAATAACATGCGAAAACTCACCACATTATTTTGCATCAGAAATTAATCAGGGGTTATTGCTCCCCATGTCACTGAGTAAGCTAAATGTACATATTTATCTACATATCTGTATTAGAGTGGTGTCAAAATTGGCACGTTAAAGCATGCGATTAATTTTTTCAGTTGAATGCTTTAAAAGTATTTAACGCAATTACCGTAGGGGCTACGTGCATGCAATGCGTGGTCAGTTAAGTCATGAAGCTTCCAAAAAGACGATTAAAGCTGCATTAAAACGGTAATATATTTTATATAAGCCATATTTAATAACATGTCTGTGAAATGTTCTGGAGCAGCTCAGCCCAGCGCTGTCTCACTCATCTAACACGCCTGACCTGAAGTGGGTCAGAAAAGGTAAAAAGAGTTGAGAGTAAATATGAGATTTGTGTCAGAACTGCATCACATTCAGCAGCGGCAGCTCTTAAAGGAATAATAAGCCAATAATAATAGGCCAAAATAACCAATAATAACCTGCTGCTGTGATGTCTATTAATCAACGGACAAAGAAAAAAGGGGATAGCTTTGTGGATTCATCTATATTTAATTTAGAATGTGTGTGATAACTTCAATTTCTGTATATTTCTGCTGAAGTGCACAAGTAACTATGATATTTTTTATAATGGGTTATGTGTTTATAAATGTGTTTTCTGATTTTTTTACAAAATTATTTAAAAAAAACCACATCTGCCAATATTTAATTAATTTTATTATTTAATAATAACAACAACAGAAATTATATTATATATATATAATATAATTTATATAAATGTAATTATATTATATTTATATAATTTTTTTGTTCTTTATCATTCTTTAAAGACAATCATTCTATTTTAAAGGTGTATTACTGCATTCTGACAACTGTAAAAAACTGTAAAAAAACAAAACAAAAACAACTGTAATTATAAAAATATTTCATGTATAATTACAGTAATAACCTGTAATTATGGCACCTGTAATCTTTTTTATTTTTTTACTTTTGTAATTTTTTTATTTTACAATGTATCTTCACTAGACCAGTAACTCATAACTGTTAAGACAGCACAGTATTCAAATATTTTTACTATTAAAACATATGAATTAAGTGAAATAGTAAGCACACACATATTATAAATACACTGGTTAAAAATGTATAAACATCAGTAAAAAAATTTTAATAATTAAGATATTTAATGCTTTTATGCTCACCAAGCCTTATTTATTTGATAACAATACAGTAAAAATATTTCTTTTAAATTATAATAATAATAATTCACAATATAACTTTTTTACTGTGTTTTTCTTCTTTCAAAAAACATTTCAAAACAGAATTCTCTCTATTCCAAATGGTTTGTTATTTGTATTTATAAGGCTTTGTCAAGGTTTTTGTTACAAACCATATTAAGTGAACTATATTGAACAATATATATCTGAACAATATTTTCTGATTCTGATTCTAGAATGCTTGTTTTAACACTCATATCAACATTATGGTTTTTTTTTTGATGTGGTGTGCTCAAGTGCACCACAAAAGACTTTAAACTTCCACATTATCACTGACACAGATGCATCAGAAAACATCAGTCAGTGAGATAAGAGTCATTTTATTACCTTTGCCCTTTAACCTTGTTCTGCTGGTGACCACTGGCCAATCCAGAATGGAATGAAAGGGTTTGTTTAGTTTAGTAAAGCTTTAAATAAGATTAGGCATAGCGATTGTAAGTCATTATGGGGCTCTGTGTATTCCAACTGTTCATTGGCTACATCTGTGAAAAGGTGGTGATATTAACAGGGGGGGGGGGGGGGGATTTCCTTGCAAGGTTTGAAATTTATTAAAGGAATTCATAAAAAAGCCCAGGATGAAATGATACCGTCAGGTCAGGTCAGATTTATTTGTATAGGCCTATCACTTGTCATAGTACATTTGTTTCATGCCATGCCAAGATACAACTAAGCATAATAAGCAATTATGCTATATATGGTCCTTATATGAGTGAGTATACTGCATCTACTTAGTTTTGTTCAACTATTTTTTTTTTTCTTCTTAAAATAATAATAACAGATTAACTTGCAAAAACGTTTAATGAGGCAACCTTAATGCAATCTTTTAATGAGATTTTTTAGTTATATCAGGGCAGGATCTTTTGGACTTGTATAGTGTCACAACAATTAAAAATTACATTTTAATTCAAAGGAGCATTTGTGTCATTATATATCTTTTAATGAATTGCTGAATAAATGAATAGGTCAAACAAACATAAAAATTAGCACCCTGTCAATGACCTTGGACCGCATCTCTAGTTGAAAGCACAAATACAATAGCCAAGAATACACTGTATGGGATTTTAATGCCAAAAATCATTAGATTATTAAGTACCTACCATAGATATATCAAAACTTATATCAAAACAGTTGTCTCTCAGCCAAAAATCGTCCTATGCTATCCAAACCATACATCAACGGAAAGCTTATTTATTATTATTTACAGTATTTCCATTTCAAAAATTAATTAATTGGTTTTTTATGGTCCAGGATAACATAAATTTGATATAATCAAACAAGATTTCAAGGTTTCAGGGTGCAAATATACACACTGAGTGCTGATGCCAGTGTTTTGCTGCCTTTTCCAGCAGAATGGCTGACACATCTCTCTGTGTGATCTGGCAGACATGCCCACATAACACCTGTAATCAGGGGCTGCCAGCAGTGCCCGGGGGGACATAAAGCAGCGTGGCGATGCCCCACCATGACAGCCGTCCTTGTTCCAGGTCCGTATGCGAGGCCGGAGCGGCGACAGCACTCGTGTAAATACAAGCAGGAGTCTCTGCCTCAGGGGAGATAATGTTATCTCCAGCGTCAAGGAGTTCTCCCATCCTCCTCCGCAAAAACCCATCCCCTGAGAAGCACCCAGCATCTCGTCCCCCCCCCACACCTCCCCTCTCACCCTGCCTACACCGCAATCCTGGCACTAACTCACCTCTGTCACATCCGCAGGGACTCGAAGCGTGCTATTGTGGTGAAACAGAACATAAGAGGTTCACTTACTGCTTGCTGGATGCATGTATGTGTATGAATATGCGATCTCACCATGACCATGGCATTGTGGGGCACAGCTAGTATGGATTACCGTCGTTCTGATTTTCAAGGAATGTGAATTGCTCCACGGATTCAGAAGGCTCTCTACACATGACCTCCAACAGAAGGAGGCAGAGCCGACGAAATTGACTAATCCTCCCTTTCCTTTTTTTCTTTTTCATTAAAAAGAGATTTTAAGTGAGAAAGCATTACTTTTTTTGCCTCAAATGCAGTGGATTTTCACAGATATTCAAGTCAGCTGGATTTTTCAAGGTGGGAGGCACAGCAAGGAAATTAACTTGAAAGAAAATAAAACACAAGTAACTAAAACATGCATTTCTTGGATTATCGTCTTTGACTGCTTCAACACCCTTCCTTGTTTATAACAAAGTTGGCCTTCCAAATACAAAAGACAACGTAAACTATAATCTATACTAAAAACTATACTAAACCACTGAGAGTATGTAGACCAGCCTATGATTGCCAGTTTATACAAGCTTGGCGCTCTTCGACACCTCATGCTGATGTAAAGAGTAAAGTTCAGTCAATGCAAACATCTGCACTCACTGGGGTGACACTTTAGGGCCCATAGTAATACCTTGAAGGCACATATTAGTACATAAAAGGCACAAAAGCACCTTTTGAAAAGCTTCTGCACTTTTTTCTCATAATGTGTTGTCAAGCTTAGCAATACTGTCGTTATTAGAATAAGTAAAGCAAACTGCAATTTGTGGAATGCGGGCCAGTCTGGGCATGTTTTTACAGTATTTTCCTTGTCAATAATCAAACCGTTCTGCCAATAAATCACAAACAACCACGTGAAAAGAGACTAGATGGATTGCCATTTGAGTATATATCATGCGAAGGGGCTTTTTTGCATTTAGGAGGAGTTGAAATGAGTAACAGCCAGAACAATCAAAATACAATCTGACTCAAATACAATAGACAATGCGAAGTCATTAGGAAACTAGCCGAAATTGACTGGCCTAACTGTAGAGTCCCTGAACTGTAACTGCTATGTAGTCTGTGAGTGTGTGCTTTTGAATGCGGACAACTACTTTTTGTTGTTTCTCAATGAAACATAATTACCACAATGCTCATACATCATTTTTAAACATTTAGAGAATGTAAATGTATTTAATAAATATACAAAGAACTCACCACATGCAAAATGAAAAAGCAACAGACTGAAAAAAACGCTGTACAGATTGATCTTTTTATTCAAGTACAGAATATATTTAGTTTTGCGTTGCATGTTTCAGTCCATTTCTCGAAGAATCGATACAAGTACACTTCTAGAACAGTCATTGCCTCGTACACATTGCCCCCCACAGTTCATGGTAAATCCAAGACTAATGCATGACATTTTGAAACGTATAGGAGAGCACTCGCTTTGCACTCTCGTAGATTATCATGAAAGAGAGAAAATAAATTATGAGGCTAAATCACTGGGCAACAAACTGAGTTTCAAAGTGCTTGTGCGGGCTTATTTTGTCTCTGGAAATGATTCAGTGAAGCACTTTGGCTTGTTGCATCCCTTTTCCCTCAAATGTGATTTATGTTTTATTTTTGTTAGATTTATATAAAGCATGACATTACCTAAAATATCAAGACAACTAAAATGAATATATTAGATTGATTAATCAATAAGGAACAAAACCCTAAATAACTACACTTGTCCCACAACATTTATCATTTATCTCGAGACAAAAAAGAATAAAAAAATCAAGAATTCAAAGATCAAAAGTGATTATAAATGAATCAGTATAAGTTCTTACAAAATGCAAAAGAAGTACAAAGAATAATTACATATAACTTCTCACATCCTCAGTAATTCATTATGCTAATGTAGCAAAACCAAAGTCAATAGGTCTTCAGACGAGCAAAGACAGTGCATATGCATTGAGACGTGTTCACAGATAGGACTCTGCTCTCTCCCAGAGTTGCATCTCAGAGAAGAATCCCTCACAAAGCCCATAGCCATGATCCAAAGTAAGTGGGATGGCTTGGACTTCCTCTTTAATCTCCCAAGGGTGCTCATGCTGGTGAACCTGATCTGTGAACATTCCCTCGTAATATTGCGGATGGACCTGCACTTGCTGGTGATGCTGTTGGTGAAAGTCCTCTATGTTGCATCCCATCATGCCGTTCGCCTCTAGGTAAGCACAAGCCTGTTCGTCCTCATTGCTGTATCCAGGCCCGTGCTGGTTCTGTGAAGATAGCTCCATCTCGCATCCCAGCGAGCTCAGCGCTGAGTTGATATCCAAATCCTCAAACGTGCTGTCATTCCCACTTAGCACATCATCAAAAACAGACGCCAGGTCGAAGTCTCCTCTCAGTACATCAGAGGTTTTGATGTTGTTGGTTAACAGAGGGCTCTTGGAGACTCTGGCCAGCTTGCCGCCTCGTTTGGGAAAGACTTGCTTGCGTTTGTTTCCCGGGACAGGTCCTTGGAAGTGGCCCATTCCCATTTGTTGGCCGGTCTGGTTGCACTGAGAGCCGTACGAAGAGCTGGGTGAGGATAACATTTTGCTCTGTCTTTGGGTATTAAAGTTTGTGGCAGGCATTCGCCGCCGTTTGAAAACGCCATTGACAAACATGTCAGCGTACTGCGGGTCAATCTGCCAAAAGCCTCCTTTTCCTGGCTCGTCTTTCTGCCTGGGCACTTTCATGAAGCACTTGTTCAGGGACAGGTTATGGCGGATTGAATTCTGGAGAAAAGGAGAGAAAATATATATTTATTAATATTTATAGTTAATAATTATGTTTATTTCTTGGATGTAGAGCAAAAGTTAGGACTATTTTTAGACTTCCAGAGAAAGACGTCAGGCATAAAGCTTCCTATAAAATCCCAATGTGCAACAGGTAGAGGTGTCCTGTTTCATTGGCTCACTGTGTGTGTGTGTGTGTGTGTGTGTGTGACAGAGACAAATGGGGGAGGGGAATGTTGCGTGTACAGGAGTAGATATGCAGTGAATAAGGCCAAGGCTCTCTAGTAATGCAGAGCTCCTAGTTTCACATGATCAGTGGCTCCCTTAAGGATCCCTCATTAAGGTTATCAGGAAACCTACTGCTCCTGGGTATAGTGGTCTCAACTTCCATCATCAGTCACCCTAGCTTAGATATAGATGAGTGCACAGGTCTGTTTTGATATAATTCTGCTATAGTTGATAATATCAATATGATTCATGAATGAACAGATCTTATGAATTGGTCCTTTTGGGAGAACCAGAAACATGTGTGGCCCGATTACCAAACAAATGATTGAAATAGTTGTTTTAGTGAGCACTGACTCGTGTGAACAAGTTATTTTCAGTGAATAAAAAAATAATTATATATATATATATATATAGAAAGAGAGAGATTAATTAATAGAACCATGAGGGTTTTTTTTGTTTGATTCAAAATGTTTAAAAAGTAAGCACTTCTTATTAGAGAATAAGTACTAAGTACTAAGTACTTGAAGATTCGTTAATATGACTCTGAAACCTGAATCCTATAGGCTGATGCTCAGTGCACCTGTTGCACAGAATGCAGGAATACGGAACCGTGAAGTTAAAAATAACAATACTAATAAAAATAAGAAACATTAGGACTATGTGGTTTTCAAAATGATCGGTGAAGATACCTGCCAACTTGGCTCCGCGTATCTGTAATAGCAGAAATTCTCCGTGATCCAGCTGTATATGGCCGACAGGGTGATTTTGGTTTTGTTGCTAGCTTGCATTGCCATGCAAATCAGAGTGGCATATGAATAGGGTGGCTTCACATGGCGGTTTGTTTTATAGTCTATTTCCTCAGACGCATTTGTTTGCGCCGTTATGTAGTGTCCCGCTTGCTGGTGCCCGTACGGATTTGCCAAACTGCTGCAGGACGTTGTGGGATTCCCAGGTGTTTGTGGCATCCCTGTGGCGGCGGTATCTCCGGCAGGTGGGCTTGAGGGTGAGTCGGTGCCCCCCAGCTGGTTTTTGTGGTAGAAGAGGTGCTGCGGATGGCAGCCGGAGCTGGGAATCCGCTCCGGGTTGGCACTGAGGATGGAGAAGTTCTGCAGCCAGTGCAGGCTGGTGAGACTGTCGTCAAAGTGAACAGAGCCGCTGACATTGTCCTGGTCCTCCGGGTGAAGCATCATCCATTTCTCTTTGAATTTATTCGCTATATCTGGACTCAGTAACACTGGCATCGTGGGCACGATTTAGTGTTCTTGAAGATATAGATCTGTAAAGCAGACGGCGATGCTTGAAATTTAAAAAAAAAAAACGGTTGATAACAATTTAACATCAAAAAGTGTATTTTATAAGCGTGTAATCCACCACAGGGTTAGGCAAAGGTTGTCCCTCCAATTAAAAGCCTACCTGCGAAATGAAAACACGCCGATGACCTCGTCGGTAACGGTAAATTTCTGTCAGTCCGTTATACTGAGCAGCCGGTGCGCCTCAGTGCAACAAGTGCAGCAGATAAACGTGCGCATCCACAAACTCAGACATGTCCTGATATCTGTTGCGTAAAAGTGTCATTCCAATCCTGTCTTCAAGAAAGCCATGTAGAAACACATTTACTATTTTGCAGGCGACCGAATACGAGAGAAATGAAATGTAGGCTTCGCACTCCGCCGTTTTGGCTGTGTCTTAATAGCCCTTTAAACGTTGACGCTCTCTGATTGGCTGAGCGCTACAGAGTTGAACATGTCATTGTCCCTCGCGAGGAGTGTACTCAACCACATATCCGCGTGAAATGTGACAGGTGCTTATTTACTTGCAGTTACAGTAATTCACTAAATTATTAAATCACCATACTTTAAACCTCGTGAATTGCCACATATTACATTAATCAAATGCAGCCTATAAACCGATACATTAACGTTTTTGCGTTTATCTATTATTATAAAATCAATATTATCAGCAGCATCGTTATCATTTGTAAAATTCTGTGTCTAATGTGCTTTTAACTTTACGCCATGCCTGGAGTGAGTCGTTAGAAAGTCGTTGGTTATAAACTATGCGCGCGCGCCAAGACTTTAGAAAAGGCGCACAAATGAAAAGAATGGCGTGCAATAAAAGGAACGCGCCACTGATCCCGCCTGAGGAGACCTCTGCCCTCTCAAAGCATTGGTTTACTCACCATATTGTCCACCGTGTAGCCGTTAATCTGAGTAAACCCATAAAAAAGTCTGTGTTTGAGTTCAAATATTTCAAGTGATTAGTGAAACTATTGGCAAAAACTACAGGTGTTTCGTCTGACTGAACTCGAGCCCATGTCTGAGTGAACACACTGCCACCGTCTGGATAAATACAGTCCCTACACTAAACTCAGCTGACTATTTATTATGAAGATTATTAAAATGTTTTTTGAAAGAAGAAAATCCCAGTAAAACAGAAATATTTTGAAATATTATCACAATTTTTTTGTGTAATGTTTAACAGCCATTACTCACGTTTAGATCTTTTATTTATATTACATGTTTTCATTTATGGTATTATTTGTAAATGTTTTTATGGTAGCTGTTGGAAACATTAATAACTATGTAATGTAATGTAATTTATGCCGTTCAAATAAATAACCACAGTGACTCATATTTGTGCACAACACTTTATGATAAAACGATCTGACTACATACAAATATACATAACTTTTAAAGGTGCCTGACATAGATAAGCAGCAGTGAACCCACTAAAAAGCATCAGATATGTCACTGTAAATCATGGCAAATCCCTCTCTAAACTACTCATTAAAGCTTTAAGAAGTGCTACAGCTTCCCACTTTGTATATTTCAACGGGAGGACAAGGGACAGCCACACAGTACTATAAGGCACGAAACAAATATATAAGATACAGACGTAGATGACTACTTCAACTGGATAACTGATTATACTATTCATCTGTATCATACTGCAATCTGATGCACTTAGTGTTCATTTGCTGATTATTAAAGAAAAAGAAAAAATACAAAGTCACAGATCACCATGAAACTGCATACTTTAGAGACTGAGGATCCATTAAAAGAATCATCAAGGGTCATTCAAAATTTCGGAACTCTCAAAGCAACTGCTGTGACCGTGATTTAGTTTTTTAGGTATTCTGAAGATTTTGTATCATGTTTCTATCACACAGTGAAATGTATTGGAGGCTTCAATACACAGCTTTGATTGTGGTACACGATACGTAATAGTCATAATTGAGACAGGGTAGATTTCATGAAGAACAGTGTACTGAAATGGAAACAGCGAGTTATGAAACTAGCACAGCAGGGGGAGTTTATGAAGGGATCCGCTCATCTTCCATGCGCAGGGTGCTGGGGAGGCATAGCAGGGGCTGACTGGAGCTGCTGGCACTCTGACTCTTCAGGCTCTCTATAGACTCTGATGACCCTGAGGAAGCGTAAAGACAGATGGAGTGAGAATGAAGGAGAATATTCAAACTTCAAGTTTGAACTGAATCAATTTTTCTCGTGATCCTATAGGGGGGCTTATGACTATGACTTCCTATTGCAGGCCAGTTGGCACTACATATGAATTTTCAATGAACTTCAATTACAACTGTTTTGAAATGCTCGACCAGATTGTGAAGTATCTATCATGGAGAATCATTATGAAAGGATGCGTCCAAACATTTGACTTTTAAATAACTTATGAACTGACTCTTACAAAGCAACTGGTAGAAAAATAGAAAACCAGTAAAAAGAAAGAAATATTCATAACATTGGTGACCTACCAGAGTCAACATTCCTCTACAGCAGTGGACCATGACTCAGATGCTATGTGTGTTAAGAGCAAGCCGAGTTTGAGAGTAAGAAAGAGAGAGGGTTAGGAGACAGCACAGCATCACACATGCATCAGACACACAGAACCAGCATGGAAGTTCATTTCTGCCACATAAATGGAAAAATATCTTGCTTTTGTAAATGAAAAATCATATTTATATAGTGAGATGTAAAGTTAAAATTTATATTAATAAAAGTTTCAAAATGACCTATTTAGAATCACTTTGTATCTCGTAATTAAAACTGTTATAAATCTTATAATTATGATTTAACAACGCATTATAATTCTTTTTTTCTTTCTTATGTGGTAAAAATGGATATATTCCTCCTAGCATCTTTGGAATTTAGCATTTAATTTAAATTACAATTACATTTTAATACTATAAAACTATAGATTTCTTATTCAAATTATATATGCTGTGTACAATGTTATTAAACTGTATTACAAAACTTGTATAAAATACAAAAATAACATTTAATCCAATTACATTTGTAGCTGAAAATATTTTACAGAATTTCTTTTAAAATGAAATTACCTAATAGAATTTTGACATTTCAGATTCATTCAGTATCATAACCAAATGTTCAGAGATAATAATTACACCCCTATTAGATTTCTTTTGTCTAGTCTAAAGTTGGCATTCAAAATACATTGTAAGAAAACAATACAAATGCTTTTGAAGATTGAAAAATGCATTTAAACAGAAGCTTTACTTGGTAGAAACTGTCGAGCAAGGACGCAGCAATAACAGAGAAGGTTCGCACAGCACAGCATCAGTTCTGCCAAACATGCTGAAAAATTTGCTTGCTCCAACTTTGCTCTTTTGCATTTTCTCAAAGTCAACAGTACACGGGTTTATCAGAGCATAAAAGACACCTCGCCCTCGAAAAAAGGAACTATTCCTATATAAGGAACTTCATGGGGGTGTCAAGACTGTGTGGTACTGACTCACCAGGCAGGGCCAGATCTGCTGAGGGGTCACTTTCTGTCCGGCTCAGGCTGCTGCGCTCGCTGTGGCAGTCCTGTAGGATTTCACTCACAGACACACCCAGGGATCTGCTCTCTGAACCTTTCAACATGACACAATTAACATGGTTTGTCCTCCATCACTGCTACCGATACACAACCAAAGCCTGAGAGGATAAGTCGGTCTGAAGTTCATTTCATATACATTTATTACATCAGAAGTTTTTTTTACTGCTGCTGCCATACTATTTGCAACACTGACATGGAATGCTTTATTTTAATGCTGATTTGCCTATAGATTTTGCCAACCTGAATTTGGGAAGCCAGGTTTGGTGGACACACTCTCTTCTGTCACCTGTTGGGAAATAAACTAGAATGAGCTGTTTTTTTAACAGGTTGTGGGAAATGATAAGCAGACACACCAGTGTAGGTTGTTTACTAGTTTGCATTTCTTTATCAGCCACGTGCAACCAGGTAAAACCCACAGATCTATGCAAACTAACGAATGGAGCAAATCACACCCAAGCATAATTAATGTTTCCAAGGAATACATTTGTGAAGAAATTACTGTACGGTATTATTTATACCACAGGCATTCAGACCAAGAGTAAGAAAACTCTTCATAAATCATAGTAGTTCCTGCACGCCTAATAGATATTTTGAAAAAGGTTTGTAACCATTGACTTTCATAGTAGGAGAAAAAAAAATACTATGCAAGACAACGGTAACCCAAAACAGCCTGGTTACAAACTTTTTTCCAAATATCTTCCTTTGTGTTCAGCAGAACAAAGAAACTCATACAGATTTGGAACTACTTGAGGGTGAGTAAATGATGATAGAATTATCATTTCACATGGCTGACCTCAGTGGGACTGATACTACAGGGCAGAACAGACGGAGGCTGGGCATCAGAGAGCTCTGACATCCTCTCCTCATCTTCCTCCTCCTGTATTGGGGATGAGGGAGAACACGTAGACCTGGAAACATTACACATTACACATTTCACTGTAAATGTTTTATTAATATTATTATTTTGTAGTATTTGAACATTTTCAGAGTGATTATTTTCACAATACGGACTTACCCATCCGGCGACTTGCTACCTTTGCCTTTCATCGATGTAGTGTCTGCGTTCTGCTGCCGTCCGGTCAGGTTAAGAGGATCCCCCATCTCCCCAGAAAACTGAATCTCCTCATAGAGAGGTGCTGATGGAATCGAAGGGGACATGGGTTGCACCCCATTCAGGGCTTCCAGCAGTGAGATGGGCTCATAGCCAGGAGGGATGTTGTCAGCATTCTGAGATTCAACAACAACAACAACAACAACAACAAAAAGCGTGTTCTAAGTAAACTTCTGCCTTATTACCATGTACAATAAAAATAATTTAGAGGTCTTATGTCTGAAAGTTAGGCTGTTTGACATACACATATTAAAACAGTAAAAATATACATTTAAAAAAGATTTGTCCACCATATTGGATGTTTGAAATGAAGAGTTTATGCGCCAATGAATACCTGAAATACCAATTTATAACTGTACTGAACTCAAATGCGAAGCCCGATTCCACTGGACAAAATCAATATGACTGTAGCAACACAGTGGAAAAGGATCCATGATGTATTAATAAAATAAGAGTACAGGATGAAACATGAACTTTACCGAATGCTCAGTATGTTCAGAGCTCTGGGACAGCACTGGGCTAAAGGAAACTGGTGAGAGAGTGGCAGCTGTTTTCTTCCTCATGGATCGAATCTGGAGAAGGGCTCTGAATGCTGGGGTAGAGAAAGGTGAAAGAAAGGTCAGGTGGGGAAAACGGATATAAACAAGTGCACTGTGCATATACAAACACAGGTGCTGCATCTTCACACTGCAGATTAAAAGTTACCAGATTCATTTGGTTGCAAAAAAAAGCAGGTAAATATTTGCACAGCTGGTCTTCCTTCTGAAGCTAAATTAGTGCACATTCTCTCAGTGAAGAAGATCTATAGGGGTAAGAAACACTTTACGCAAGCACACAAAAGCCTGGGCAACTAAACCACAGTGCTGTTGTATATAGTTTCTTATTAGCATGTTTCTCTTTCAAGGAATGAAAAATTGCTAAAAGAATTTACCCTCAGGCCACCCAAGAATAGATTTGGAGAAATTCAGCATTACATCACTAGCTTGCTAATGGATCCTCTGTTGGCAGTGAATGGGTGCCGTCAGAATAAGAGTTTAAACAGCTGATAAAAATGTCACAAGTAATTGAAACACCTCCAGACCATCAATTAATGGCTTGTTTAATATCATTAAGACATGCCAAAATACCAGTTCACAATTCATAAAAACGCTGATCACCTCATATGAGAATCCAGACACATTCATCGTAATGATGAATTTATTGCAAACACTCAATTATTCACTGGGGGGGGGGGGTGTATATAGGAAGAAATAAATTATATATGAAAAAGCTGTATGTGTTTTGTAACACAAATATAAATCCACTAAAAATTAGCCGACGTCTATTACTGCTCATAAATCAAATAGTCATTATTACTTGACATCCCCAGCAGATGGCACTATTCTTCAACAGTCACATGATCTGCCCTCCATAAGTGATCAGTGATGCACTAGTGACTATTCATCACCAAGAACAATAAAAAGGGTAATAAAAGCACAATGGCAAATCAGTACATACTGGCTTAAAAAAATCATCACTCAGCCTTTTATCTTTATGGCCATACCCACTTTAAAGGTTCGGCTCATTTAGCGGAACAAATCTGAATAATACTGGAGGAACAATACGGGAAGCTCAGGCGTTGATTAATGAGTACTTACGCAGTCTGCAGATAGGGCAGTTGTTGGCTTGGTAACGCAGTGTGTCAGCACAGGCATTGCACAGACACAGGTGCCTGCAAGGGAGAATGAGTGTGTCACGCATGTCTGATAAACAAACCACACACTCGCTGCTGTTGTCACTGTTCTCATCCTCGGTGGACTGAAGAGAGAAGACAAAACAAAACACTGTAAAATAGTACATGAAATCAGAGACAGAAAAAGGCATAATGGATATTGTGTTACTAGTTGATTTACCTTTGTCTCCTGATTGTTCCGGTTTTCGATCCCGTAAATCTCCTGCAGCAGATAGCTCACACGGTCTACCTAAAGGATGAGCGTGCAATGCGTAAACGTGGATTAATGGCATGGGAAACATCACAGCACAGATCAAAATGCTCGTTATCTTTTTCATGAAATGACACGGTCTGATTACTGCTTCCTTGCATGTGGAGTGGATAAACGTGCACGAGTGTGTTCAATTCATCTGTTTAATGAGGGATCCATTGAAAAAAACACAATCATACAGCCACAATCACAGATATACAGGAAAATTAGATTGTTCTGTTGCTTCAAAGCACATACCAGACCCTTACATTTAGTAACGAGCCATAAAAATACTTACAATTTGCTTTTGCTTCAGAGGCTTCACTGAGAAACTGCCATCAACATGCTGTATGGGAATATATATACACATAGTATTAATATTATAAAAACAAAGTAACCGTTTGAGAAAAGTCTGAGTATATGAGAGATCTGATGCACACTTGGAGAAAGGCCAGTGAGGAAATCTGTGTGTATTTCAGTTCTTGAAGGTTTTATTTTTTTACGAGAAAGCTCATCTACTCCTTAAAGGCAACATTCCACACTGTAACTCTATTTTAGAAAAGTGATTACAATAGGATGAAAGCTATTTTCAAATTAAAAGCTTAACTTTACACTTTATAGTTCCTAAAATAATGAAAACAGAATGACACATGACTTTTATTAAACATCTCTTAATATATTAGTCTGATTATGCTGTGCTAATAAAAAACGTATTATACTCTTCATAATGCTTTCTACTTTCATTTCTACTATGCTGTCTACTACCATTTTCTACATAGGTTGTAACTCTTTTTCACCATGACTTCTAAGAAGAAAAAACATTTCAAATCAACAATCCTTGATTACGTTAACCATGAATCTCAACCTATTCTGACTCTATAAAATCCTGCCTGGTTAATGAGTAACTCAATGTTATTGAGTGTTACAAAACATGGCCGAATGCTTGCAAGCTTTCAGTTGACATTCTTGAGCATGAAACAAAATCACAAATAATACACACCCTTTCAAAAGCTGCCAAGAGAACATGTGCATGCCCGGTGACGTCTATAACAGAAAGCACAGCGTTTTGTAAAACATGCTTTTACATAATCCTAACCGATTTATATTTTTTAAGATCAAAATCGTTCACCAACCATCTCCATCATCCACTATTGCTTGGACCACCAAAGGGAAAACGCCTTTGTCCAGATCAAAGTTCAGCTAAAATATTACAGAAATATTATTACAGAAATGAGCCTCTAAGCATCTAAAGAAATGTGATCTCAGAAAATCATACCTCTTCAGGTTTCCATTTGGTGAAATCAATCTTGAAGGATGGCAGAGAAAATTGCTGATTTATCCCTCTCTTATAATGGACTGTCTCAGACACCATTGAAGGGCTCTTGGGGCTGTATCTTTCAAAAGAAAATTGTAGTGATTATCACCAGCAAATCATATCTCAGCATACCTGAGGGTGTTGATAACTAATAATGTATATTAAAACACAGTGACCTATGTAAAAGGGCTTAATCTTTATATCTGTATTTAGACCAAGGGATAATTGTACCACTGTTTCCAAGGAAAGAATTAAGTTGCCAAGAGAGATATTGTCTAGATGCTACCACAAGCATAGTGATTTACCATCATTCAACTGCAGAAACTTTACCCAGTGTACTGCCCAGTGGAAACTTACATTGCCATCCCATTAGCAAACTCCTCAAAGGCCTGACAGTACAATGTAATAGCCACTCTGGCATCAGTATCAAAGCAGAATTCAACACTGTAGAGAACCCTGGGATCTCCTGTATCTTCTGGTGTGCTGTCAGAATCATCCTTATACCTGAAAGTAAAAAAAGACATTTCTTTCTTATTCTGGCATATACTCCACATTGTGGCACCACCAGCAGCCTTTTCAAGCAATGACGATATTCACAATATACCTGACTAATCGTAAAGAATCCTTCCTGATGTTCACCAAACTCCTCAGCGTCTTCACAGGCTCATGTGGTGCTGGGGTCACATAGGGAAACTGTGGAGAATTAGAAGTGTTTTTTCCTCATTATCTGGAAACAGTTTTGGCCAAATAGGGCCACAATGTGTGTGCGAGGAAGACAAAGTGTTAAACTTGTAAAGTTTTGAAGGTTGTTTCATTTGGTCACCTGTACAGGTCTGTTGCCTAGGAAATTCAAATCCATATTTTCTCCAAAAAGATATCCCTCTGGATGGGGGGTGTCAAACTTTTCTCCTCCCATGAAAAAATGGCTGGTGAAATAATTTCCTGCAATAAATACATTAGGTAGAATATTATCTAGGATGGATTTGATCATGATGATGTTTTAATGCATCCATGAGGACATCATTCTTCATCTCTATGCATTTCTATATATTCTCTATAGCTTTTCTTTTCTAAGTCACTGCCTAAGAAAATGTAAAAAGCAGAAGCATGACACATTCTGTGAATAAATGTTTATTTTAGTAACAAACATTAATAACACACTGACAGTCCATGACAGATACCAAAAATGGTAAATACGCGCGCTACATTAGATTACGTAATGAGGCTAACGTTTGTCAACACTTTACTTCAATGGTATTTTACCTGATTTGGGGGGATATCTGTACGCCGAATTGGCTTGAATATCGATGTCTTCCACTCCAGCAATCCTCCTACTCAGTATTGAACCCATGTTTGAGTGTAAATAGCTGCCGAAGACCGATATATGTGGATAAAGAAAGATTTGTTTGGACAGTTAGCTGGATACGGTTTGCTTCTTCCTCCGCTATGGATACATTCCCATCTCTGGCGACAAAAAGGAACTGCGAACAAAAGAAATTAACTTTTGTATCTACGTTTAGGTCTTCTGAAAAACAAACTGACTGATATAAAAACAGTTAGCTCGCGAGCAGACACCAAATTAACCGCGTTTAACCGGTAAACAAAATAAAACCCAAAACAAGACTATTGGAAAAGACTCTGTTCTGAGGAACCCATACTCTCGCGAGATGGGATTTTCTGAAAGCAAGGGATATTGGGATATGTTGTTCCTACCTACCGTATGTAGGGGTCTAAGCTGACCTAAACATAAGATCACAACACAAAAGCTTAAAAACAACCTTAATTCGACACTAAATGCTTTTTAACTGACTATGATGGACATGTTATATTTATGATTCACAAGATGAATAAATTCCTGAAAATGATAATTTCAGCTATTGCCCAAAATCTTCCAAACTAATACGATGTATATTTAATCGAATACGAGGAAATAATTATATATGGTTTATTCCGCATTTGTTTTTAAGACGTGATGCTTTTTTGTAGTCAAATCGTATAATTTCACCAAGCACGGTCACACACTGTTATTAAAAGTAAAAGCAACGTCATGTAGAAATTGTCGTCATATGCTTAGCATTACCACTACAAAGGACTGCGCTAAAGTACATCAGGGGGTACATCTGTTAAGATGCTAGTGATTTAATTGGTGTTGGAAGATTTGTTTACCATATTTGGGAAGGTAGTGGCATACCTCGAATGGGAATTGGACGGGAACGACCGTCATTCATAAATTCTGCCTTCTAGAGCCTAACAAACAAAGCGTTGCATGATGGGATATGTAGTTTCAGCGTTTAAAGAGCAACTTAATCACGCGCTCTTTTCCTTGTAGCGTATTTTATGTATCCCTTTTCTTTGTTTAGGATTGGATATTGTCGAATTGTATAAGCAAAATGGTCAACGTTGATCCGGAGAGCTTCGGCATATACCTCAAACTAACGCAGTGTCATCAGAAACACAACAAACGTGGAATCCCGACGCATACAATTCCCATGACCCCCCCGCCCCGCTCTGATTGGCTGCTTCGTGCTGCCAATCATCTGGCGCTCGTTACACCAGCGCTCCTACAGTAAATATTTGTGTTTGCTCAACCGGCTGTAATGGTGGACGACTGAAAGAGAAAAGCGGAGAGACTAAATCTCAAAAATCCAGTCTCGGGTAAAACACTACTGTTGTGGCTCGGAAACAAACACCAGCGAATATGGATGAACTTAAACATCAAGTTATGATTAACCAGTTCGTCCTGACAGCTGGATGTGCCGCAGACCAAGCGAAACAGCTTTTGCAAGCGGCACATTGGCAGTTTGAGGTAAGCGCAATGGAGAGCACACTATGCATGCCTACGCTATAGTGCATTGTTTATGTGATGCATTGCATCTCTCTGTCGCGTGTCTGGTTGCCATTGTTTAATAATAATGGCTATCAACAATGAACCAAGCATGTTTAGTTTCCTCGTTGGGCATACAAAATATATTAACGCCGTCTGCATGTGCTTTTTTTTGGGGGGGGGGAGGGATAAAACGGTACTAAAATGCATCTCTAAAGTATAACAATTGCGAAAAGCTCAACAGAGACAGACGACTATCCAATTAGAGTTTACTCCAGATTAAATACTATAATCCTTCCCCATGACACACTGTACTAGCTTCCCATGCTATTATGCAATGAAGATGACCGCTGACAGATTACACTCCAACGAGCTCAACACTGTTACAATGTTGTGCTTTCGTGTTTCATTTGGATCAGCCTAAATCCTGCAGCCATTCTCAGCTCTCTAAAAGAAGTGGAACCAGTTTTCCATTAAGATACGCATAAATATGTTTGAGTATTATTATACAGCATGTGTGGTAATGCTGTGTTATGTTCTCTCACTCACAGACAGCCCTTAGTGCCTTCTTTCAAGAGACAAATATCCCTTACGGTCACCATCATCAAATGGTGAGTATGAAAGCAGTCATCTCTGTTTGTTAAATGTAACTTCTTTCTAGTACATGTGTCTGTTATGTGTCTATACGTGCTCCGTTTGCGCCGTGGCTGAAACAATAACAATGTAAAGCTGTAGCCATAGTGTCGGCCATGTTGCAGAGAGACGGGGCTTCCAGAAATAAACACACACACACAGGCGCTGTGTTCACTGTTATTACTGTAGTGTGCCGAGGTAGGCAGTATTTCATTGTTGCAGTATAAATAAAAAGAAATAATGGCCGCAAGGTTAAAGTATCACGGATGTGGACTATCACTGGTCAAGCAATAAGCGAGTGTCTTCTTGAACATGACTAGTGTTTAATAAGTCCTTCGTGAAAAAGTTGTATTTGGTATGTGCATCATGATGATGGAGTTGTGGAATATCTTACCGTCACCTTTGTTTCCCACGTTTATGAAAAACCTTGGCATATTGGTAACACTTTACAATAAGGTCAATATTTAATCATCTTTGTTGACGTTGGTGTAGTCGGTGTGTTAGCACACAATTTATGATTTTAGAAATGTATTGGTAATTTTTGGAATCAGCATTAATTAGTAAAAGTAATAAGTGCTTGATGTTATATTATGCTTTATTGTTCTTTAATTAGTTTATTTTTTAGTAATTCATGTTAACCGTTAACAAACAAAACCTTTTGGCAAAGTTAATTTTAACTATTAAAATTGTGTTATTTAGATTTTTATTTTAAAAGGCATGAAAATTGTGGAATAATGGAAATTTCTTTAGCGACGATATAGTGGAGAGTGTTATTATTGGCTATTTGCCTTGTTTGTGATTTGTTTTGTTAATTTGAACAAATTGCAAAAAATCATTACTGAATCTCTCTCAATCTAAAGGATTTTTACAAAATTTGAAGCAAATCATATACATCTATAAAAATGTCAAACAGTTTTTTTTTTTTATTTATGTATTTATTTATTTATTTGTTTTTTGATAAAGAGAAATAATGTAATCTAAAATTTGGCGTTTGTGAATCTTACTACTGATGTAGTGTATGTAGTATGTAGAGCCCGACCGATACAGGATTTTTAAGGCCGATACCGATACAAATATTTGTTGGTTTTAAAATCCGATGTGCCGATATATCGTCCGATATTTATTTATTTATTTATTTATTTATTTATTTTCTACTTTTCAGAAACATTAACAGAGTTCCCTAACATAAGATATTTATAGTTATTTATGAATTTAACTAACATACTATGATAATGCAAGAAAAGTTTCTTTTATTGTCTCAACAGAACAGAGGAACATCAAAATA
>JAUMHQ010000069.1:7234337-7255122 GCA_032361165.1 Enteromius paludinosus
ACGTCAGTTTTGAGACTTTAGAGGCGGGGATCAAATGTCAGATCGCTCCGCTCTTGTGATTGGTCATTCTCAACACACAAACCGCCTATCATGGCTATAGGAACAGTGTGTTAGTGTGTGTTTTTAAATGATTAATAGTTAATCCTTTATAAACACCAATACATATTTGCAGTAGAATATAAAAATCAGTGATGCTATGTGTGTTAATGTTCAATTTAGTTTGGTTCATTTGCCGCCCTGTTTTATACAAATGTTACCGTTACCCTAATGGAGAAAGGTGTGTAGGGGAGGGAGTTGTTCATAAGAAATGCTTTAGTTCAGGGAGAAATTCAATATACAAATGCTGCATTCAGAAGTATGTTGTATATCTGACTATTTTCAACCTGGCTATTAACTTCCAAGACTTTGGTTGATTTAACATGTTGCCGAATGAATGGCACCATGCACGAGTATTGGGTCTCTGGAGTTATAATAGAGTAGTCTCTGGTGGACATGCAATGCAATACTCGTAGCATGATTATAGGGTATTTCGTCCGTTTTTATATTATTGTTGAAATATTCATTTATTGGCCAAAATGAATGCCGATACCGATAAATCGGAAAATACCAAATGTCGGCTGATAATATCGGCATGCCGATACATCGGTCGGGCTCTAGTAGTATGTGACACATAAATGCTTTTGCTGAAGCAAGGATACACAGAATAGTTTGCCCACTGCACCACAGTTTAAATAGATCCAGGTGAAAACACAAGAAGCAGAGGTGTGATTTTGTTGCATGCATGGCTGCCAACACTTACTAATGTTATTAGTTATACAGTCCTTATTGAGTTTGCACTAGCATACTTGCTCTGATTGACAGTCAAGTCATAAATGCCTAAAAAAATCATACTTGTATACCGAGTGTTTTTTTGTAGTTTTGTTTCGGGGGTTCCTAAGCCAAATAGATTTCTGTTTGCTGTTGGAAAAGAATCACAGATGGTGACTGTAGTCTTTGATCATAAATAATTTACTCAACATTTGTTCCTTTTATTAGCTATTTTTAATACACAACATCAAAGTCATAATTAAAGTTTTCCACATGTTTATGCCTCCCTGGAGGTTAACATCTTTGTGAGCTGCCATTCATTTTACTGTTAAAGGTGTTATTAGGAAATAATTGTTAGGAATGGGCATATCGTCAAGGGTTGAGATCGTACTCTGGTCAGGTGTAATGTTAGATGTTTGTCTCCTAGAATGACCCTGATGTTGTGGTCTTACAATAATTGCTGACCAAGTTAGATCATAACTCACACGCTGACTTGAATACTCAATACTGAATGTTGAGTATTAGACAGAAAAGGCTCTTTAAGTAACTTTAATAATAATTTTTAAGGAAGTCTGGGTTGTGAAAAAATAGTAATTTAGACTTTTGCTCCCTTTCAGTGTTGGAATTAGAAAGTAGGACAAAAAAGATGATTCAATATTGAATTATAGGCTACTATATTACAGTACTTTTATTTAAAAGAATTGTAGTCTAATTTAATTTAGTTAATCAGTTTTTCAAATAAGGATTCATATCTGTTCTATTAAGGTCTGTAATTGAGTAAAGTTTCTTTACCAAATAATAAAGGTTTACACAGAGCAAAAATTCCATCTTTTGGGAAATTAGTCTTTGGCCGAAAAAACTTTTCTTGTCTTGTATTCTGTCCAGGGAATATCTGACCATACAGTCACCACCAAAGTTAAAAAAGAATAGCCTTAGTAAGATGGCCAGTTATCCTCTGGTTAAAGTACGGTAATTAAAACAGGATTTTTACACACAAAGAATAGAAAAGGCTCTTTTCCTGGTATTGGGGCTGAGGAGGAGGGGTACAAATTCTGGTAACTTTAACTCTGGTTTGTTTCTGGGTGTAACCAAAGAAAGAGTTGGCAGTATTTTAATTCTGAGATACAGCCAAACTCCCTGCACCTTACAGACTAGGGTGGGGAAAGGTTAGAGTAATGACAGGACTTTATAGCAGTTAACTGACAGTTTGATTAAAAGGATCATGGAGTGAAGCTCCTTATCTTGATGGCCTTACAGGCTGTGTAGCCTATAAAAACGAGCAGATGTTCTGTCTTGTCAAGGCTTTGAATTGGGGAAGTGGGACAATCGGTGTGAAGCATTCTAAAGACAAAATACAGGCTGAAAAGTTTAGAAACACCAGAATGTCTAATCAAAGGCAGTGTATACAAAGTATTTCACTCTGAAACAATGATTACATTTGAGTATTTGGCCTCGACTTGATGTCGTGGTTTGAGCCAAAAAGGATAAACCGCATTTACAAGCAATGTTTCCCGGTATGCAGTGAGTGTGAACCGCAGATCTACAAGAAGTAACGTGCGATGCGCATTTTTAACTGGTTAGCATACCCCCCTCCCCGGCTAGTAAATGATTTTAGCCCCCTGTAGAATTCAGACCTCAAAGTTAACCGTTTATAACATCTATTCAAAAGCATTTCACATTTTCTTAGAATCGAAATAGCCTTTCCGATTACTTTTTGGAAGCAATTGCTTAGATTTGTGCTGACACACTCTTAATGCTTGTCACTGCAGAACTGTAAATTGTCTCTTGAATGGTAGATTGCTAGTGATGTTCATCAAGTCACTTTGGATAAAATGGTATGCTAATTTAATGCCATGCTTTCTGCTAGCAGACTAACCATTTGTAAAGTAACTGAAAAAAAAAGAGAAATTAATTTAACCAGTTATAGCTTTAGTTATTTAATATGAAATCTGACAGTACATATGGTATGTTGGAGTATTTAACACCCATTCACACCATGGACAATTATAACTAAAGTTTTAATAAACATTTTAATTCTATGAGCCCCATGTTTACACCACAGCTATAGTGTTAATGGCACAGAATTATATTTTTGGAACCAATTTTCAAAACAGTTTTCCAGCTGATGTACAATAACAGCATTGACATCCATTTAGAATCCTCTTGGCTTTAAAGAGCTGCTGGAGCATTTAAAGCGGTAGACGACAAGCAGAGCACACACTTATTATAGTATGGTGTGAATGCTAATTTAGTAATTTGTTTTTATAGAATTCACCCTGTCTGTTTTATAAATGCATGTTAAATGCATGATAAATCTTATTATGAACAATTCATATATATGTAAAAATGTTGACCTCCAATTACACAAACTCTTATTGGGTGCATCACTAACACCTCAAAATCCAATCAAATGATGCATAGATCCAGTACCCAACTCTACATTTTTAATTTTTAATCAAATGTTACACTCTGATGTACATCACAATAAAGAAGAAAAGATTTATCGGTACTTCTATCACAAAAAAATCACAATATATCTCTTTCAGTTGGACGACTTTTAAACTGTTATGACTGAACAACCTTAAGTGGTTTACGATCACTGCACAATCACTTGACAGAGGACTCTGCAGTCAATATTAACAGTAGAGTTTCCTTAATTTTAACATACAGTAGATATAAATCAAGTCTTGTTTCATTTTGAAAATCAGCCTTTTATAAACAATAAACTTGCCTATTGTTTTTCTCAGAAATATCTCTGTACTATTGCACTCAGGTTAATAATCAAGCCTTGAACTGAGAGATCATTTGCTCACATATGTGTAAACACCTAAACTTACACACACACACACACACACACACACAGTATAATACAGTGCAGAGATCAGAAGAGCCTCTGTATTTCTGCAGTATGTAATTACAAATAGCTTAAAAAAAAAAAAATCAAAGCACTTCCAAGAGGCATTGTCTGTCTGCTTGATGACAACTCCCAGAGTCTCTCTTTCTCTGAGATATGTGTACAGCAAATCAGCCAGTGTTATACTGTTTTGTGTTACGATGGAACACTGCAGCGAACCGTCAATTATCTCATTACAAACCTTATCATCATATTTCATGCACCATCTGCCACAGTGTGTTCACTTTCCATAATTCCAGCCCTGAGTCATGTAGACATGCATGTGAAGGATGCAAAACAGCGGTTGTACTAAAACCTCAATGCTAAGCATTGTATTGCTTTTGTTTTGGTTGAAAGGAATTTGAGAGCTTATTTCCTTTTTTTATGCTATATATTTCCAATGGAGGAGAAATGTCTCCCTGAAGGAGGTGTCATTACCTCATTGGCTGACGTCATGAGATCCTGCCTAGGAGACCAATCAACTCTGATCTTTAAAGAAAAACCAATAAGAATTGGCCAGTGGTTTTTGCATGCCTAGCCACTCCCCTGTACTTACGGGTATAAAAGGTGGCGTTGTGCAAACCACCATTAGGTTTCTGTTGAGGAGCCTGATCGCAACTGACTCCCCAGCGCAGTCCAAACTTGTGGCAAGAGGGACATTCCCTCCTTCAGGGAATGAGGGTTACATACGTAACTGAGACATTCCCTTTCAGTCAGTCGCTCTGACGTTACGTCATTGACTGATTTCATGGGGTCCCTAAGGAAAACGCCACAACCCGGGCTGCGTCACGTAGGAGGGCAAAATGCTGACAGGTTGCGACTGGCGTGTCAGGCCAGCAGGATTGCCTGGATTTTCTTACCAGAAGCAGAAGTTGGGGTTGGAGCACACAGGGTCCTGTGTGGAAGAGGTCTTACTAAAGTGAGGGGAACAAGGTGGGAAAAAACGTTGGATAAGACACCAGATTCAAAGATGGTAAAGGAAACCCTCTATTTGACACAGTTCAAACTACTCCGCTTGCAGGAACTGTTGGCGATGGAGGAACCAGATGTAACTATTCGGAAACACTGGAAGAACGTGTTTGTATCCAATGGAATGGTGCTGCAAGCTGACACCTGCCCGGCCTCCCAGGATTACCTGACCTTATCCAAAACACGGGAGGACACAGAATCCACTTGAAGATTGTAGAATCTAGCGAAGGTATTGGGTGTTGCCAAACCCGCAGCTCTGCAGATGTCTGTGCCATCACCCAGGAGGAGGCGACTCTCACCCCTAGGGAGCATGGCTCACCTGATACACCAAGGTGATGGCATCAACCACCCAATGGGCCAACCTCTGTTTGGAGACAGCATTCCCCTTCTGCTGTCCTCCGAAGCAAACAAAGAGCTGCTCAGAGCTTCTGAAACTCCTGGTCCATTACACGTAAAAGCGCAGAGCGTGTGAGAGTAAGCCGGACCAAATTCAAAGCACAAGTCACTGACTAAGAATGCATGCAGGTCTCCCATCCTCTTAATGGAAGCGAGTGTGAGCAGAAGCAAAGTTTTTATAGACAAAAACTTCAGCTTAACTGCATCAAGTAGCTCGAAAAGAGCTGTTTGTAGTTCAGCCATTACGACAGAAAGGACCCAAGAAGGAATTGGGTACGGCCTGGTTGGGTTCAACCTTCTCGCAGCTCTAAGAAACCTGATGATCAGATGGTGTCTTCCCATGGAATGCCTGTCTATGTATCATGATAGGCCGCGATAGCAGTGACATAGACTTTCATAGGGGAAGGGGACAGCCTCCGTTCCAACTTCTCCTGAAGTAAGGAAAGCATCACACTAGTCAGTGAACAGACCCCACTCTATGGCGTAGGCCTGCCTCATAGAGGTACAGGCTGGAGTCTACATTCTCCAGGTAAAGTATCGGCTGCACGATTCAGGATTCCCAGGAACGTGAATGGCTTACAGTGATTTCAACCATGAATGACTCCAGAGGAGGAGATGGCTGGCAAGTTGTGACAGGCGACGGGAATAAACACCACCCTGATGGTTGATGTACACCACCATGGCTACGTTGTCTGTCCGGACCAGCACATGCCTGCCCTGCAACATTGGTCGAAACTGGTGCAGGGCAAGCAGTACGGTCAACAACTTGAAGCAATTGATATGCCCCGACCCCAACTGCTTCTGGTAATATGCCAGAGGCTGCTTTCCATTGCATACTGTGCCCCGGCTTGTCAGAGAAGCATCCGTGGAGACTACCATGTGCCTTGACACCTCTCTTAGTGTTGAATAAGTGGCGACACTCCAGGAAAATGTCCATCCGGAGTGAGCCACAGCGCCATGCCCAATTTGGGACCCATCCGCACAAACAATGCTGAAACGGTCTCATATGTAACAGACCAAGCGGCGTAGCTGCGGCTGCTATTCGCCCCAGGAGCCTCTGAAAGAATTTTAGAGGGACTGCTGTGTTGTGCCAGAAGGTCGCAAGGCAGTTCAGCAATGATTGTGACCGTTCGTCTGTAAGACGAGCTGTCATGTTGAACAAGTCCAGCTCCATGCAGAGCAAAGAGATAATCTGCACAGGGGGAGAGCTTGCTCTTTTACTAGTTGACCCGAAGTCCCAATAGGCTAAGATGCACCATGTCCCTGTGTTCGTACAACTGATCCTTCGAGTGGGCTAAAATTAGCCAGTCATTGAGATCAGAGTCGGGGTACCCTCCACCACCTTGATAAAGGCGCAGGGAGACAGGGCAGGAGGTACAGGCTCGATCGCGTCCTTCACCCACAGGACAGCGATCTCCACATGCAAGGCAGAGGCATGCATCTCCGAATGAGCCGTTGTAGATACGGTGCCTTCCATGATTTGGTGAGCTCCTCATGAACCTCCTGACAAACAAGTGAGATGGCAATCATGGCTGTCGTCAGAGGTGAGGAGACTCCCGCATCCCGTAGGAAATGCTTTGCGACCTTGTAGCTGTAAGAAATTGTCTCTTTTAGGCCGGGACTGTCGTGCACACAATTATGCACTCAGTCCAGTCTCTCCACTGGAACGCTCCGATCTCGAACAGCAAGTAATACTTTTCTTCTTCTCCAACTTCGTAAGAGATGGGCTCCTCAGCAGAAACCTAATGGTGGTTTGCACGCTGCCATCGTATATACCTGTATGTAGGGGGAGTGACTAGGCATGCAAAAAACCACCGGCCAATTCTCATTGGCTTTTTTCCAAAGATCAGAGTCGATTGGTATCCCAGGCGGGATCCAATGCCGTCAGTCAATGATGTAACGTCATAGAGACTGACTGAAAGGGAACTGCTTTTACAGGGCTTATGTTGTGCTTTGTCAACCAAAGACATGTTTTTGCTATGGTTCTAGTTGGAAATGGGCAAACAAGCATGTCCATTTAGAAGTCACAAAAAGATGTCTCTTTCCAAGTCCCACATTAGATCTGGACCTTTTTGTTAATATTTTTAAGAATACACCAGTTTTTATACAGTTCTTTCTTGCAGTCTTGTCCATTTTTTGGCTGATTTTCAAAACGTTTTTGCTCAAGTCAAAGTTTGTAATTTGTGGTTTACCCCATAGCAGGTTGGTCTGGTTATAGACTTTCTTTTTTGGGGGGGGGAAATTCTTCCGTAACCAAGGCACCTGAAAAAGCGTCACACTATTGTTTTTTTGTTTTTTTTTTAAACAAAGAAACCACTCAAAAGCATGTGGTGATACAAGTTTAATTGTTTTTTCATGCTTTCTCTGATTTTGATGAAATGAAACAAGCAATTTGGTTCTAAACTGGTTTTGTACACTTTAAGAAAGAGAATTAACATGACACAATGCTCAATTCCTTCATATTAACAGAGTACATTGTGCCCTATTTTGCAGGCTTTACATTATGTACAGCCTGTACATTGAGTTTGACATTGAGTTATCTTATTGACCAACCAATGGAAGGCCAGGCATATGGATGGATAGACAGACAGACAGAAAAATCCAGTTTTAACATTCACTGAGTTTCCAAGTAAATGGAATTTAGCAAACAAAAACTTAGTATAACAAAGTGGACAGGGCTGTGCACCGCAGGTTCTGTTTTTCTACGCCAACTCTGACCTCATTTCTCATCAACAGATCTGTCCTCACAACCAAAATATTTCCATAGCAACCCAGCTGTCGGCCGGAGCATGTTTGTTATGTACACCGCACCTCCTTGAAGCATGCTTTGTCAATGTTTCTGAATTATGGAGGATCTGCAGATGCATTTGCTCTCGGTTTGACGGTCTTGTTAAGCCACTCATGGTCTTCTCCACATCTGCAGCAGCTGTCCAGCCTACTGATGTATTGCTGGATGCCATTTTGTGCGACTCTCCCAAACCGAGGCACCCCACCCCCCCACCCCTCCTCATTGCCATTTGAAGCCTGTGTAACAGCTTCATAGCTGTTTTTTTTAATCCCTCAGACTTCCTGTTGTAAACACTCTTGTGAATTAAAGGCATCTAGGGACATGGAGGTCCATTTGAGACTTTTGACCGGCCACAATGGGGTGATTGTGGTGGTTTTTGGAGAGATATCCTTACGGGTGGGTCAATAAAAACTGCAGGCGGCAGTATTTAAGGTTGCTGACAGGATGGGACGCGGATGCCAATGCGATTGCTGCAGTAAGACAATATGGACATGTTTCTCATACCTGTGCAAGGGCACACCAGGAAGTATCCTAGTGTAACGCCGTCACTTTATTTAGCTTTCATTGACAAAATCTCTTCGATTTTTTTGCACTTATTAATCCTAATTGAACCCGGAGATTGCTGCCTTGTGCAGTTTTGTGGCGACCTTTCAAATCTTGTTTATTTTTGGTTATGTCCTGCCGCCGAAAACATCGCAGGATGGCGGGGGTGCTCTCATGAGGCCTATTGTGTGTACCTCTGTATATTCTGCGGACAGAGGACAATGAGTTCATAGAGGACAATGGGGAGGTCACAGAAGTAATGGAGAAGCTGAACGGCACACAGAGGAAGGCAGAGCGGGTGATGCCAGGGCAGAGATGAGAAACAGGAAGTTGAACTGTTAGAAGAGCACCAATCAACATGGGCAGAAAGAATGCGAAGGAAGGGAGGGAATGTCGGAATGATCTGCTGGGACAACTTCGCAGAATTTTATTTTGCCACTAAAATGTTTTAGCTGCTTGTCGTGTGGCCTAAAATGTGTTTTATTCATAAGGAATGTTAAATATGTGTTGTCAGTCTGTCATTTTTCTTCTGCAATCTCTAAAAGTCAGAAACTGATTTTATTTCACAGAAATTACATGGATAATGAAAAGAGGCTGTGTTATGAATATGTGAATGAGGGGTTCGTTACATCTGCTGAAAATCAATGAAAGTGGTTTTAGAGAGAGAGAGCAAGATTTTGGAGGACACTACTGTTGAAATGTTTGGGGTCAGTAAGCCCTAGTGAAAAAGAAATACATGTAAAGTGGAAGTATTGCGAATATATTTCATGTTGCATTTAAAAATGTTACCAAATCAACACATTAGCATGATTTCTGAAAGATCACATGACACTGGAGTATTGACTGCTGAAAATTCTACTTTGCCGTCACAGAAACAACATTACGCATGAATAGTGCCATGGTGAACATAAGAGGCTTTTTTCTTCTTTCTTACTGACCCCAAAAAGTGATCAATAATTTGATAAATTATGTGCAATATCCAAGAACACAGTTGTGATTGTCCATGTGTGTTTGTTTTCTAGATGTGTACCCCCGCCAACACGCCCGCAACGCCACCAAATTTCCCAGACGCCCTCACCATGTTCTCGCGACTCAAAGCCTCGGAAAGCTTCAACAGCAGCAGCGGTCCCAGCATGGCCACCTCGCCCCCTCCTCCTCCTCCGGTCAGCTGGGGCATGACCCCACCCGTGCCCAACCAGCAGGGCTTATGGACTCAGGGGCCTTCCCCCCAACAAGCCCACCCGCCCCCAGGCTGGCCCTCAGCCGTCAACCAGCAAGCGGCAACCGAACAGAAGGCCAGCGTCGCCATGGAGGCAGAGAGATGAAGGCCTGGACTACACTGAGCGAGGGTCAGGGGAGGGTCGTTTTTTTCCTCTCTCACTCACCAGACATGGAGGGCGAGAGAGCTACACCAAGAATAACCAAGCAACATGGACATTTACAGAAGAGGAGCGAAAGCCAACACAAAGGTAATAAGAGAAATAAGAAACAAGCGCACATTGTATTACTAAGAAAGAGAGCAAGTTAAATTTACTGAGTTTTTTTCTATAATAAAAGAGTAGTTTAACGTATATGGGACTTTGATCATTGCGGCCGTGGATTATTTCTGGTATTTTCTCAAAGAAGGACGTCTAGCATCTAAGGCAGCAACTTTTCTCACATCTTACTTTTTATTCTTTTATCTGGTGTTCTTTATGCAAGACGAGAGTTGACGTTGCATGTGGATTAGCGATCTGTTTTTCCGGTTTTTAACTAACTAGTACTCAATGCAAGCGTTCATGTGTACAGTGTGTGAGACTTACACACTGAAACATTGTGTTTCTCTCCCCGTTGGATAATGGGACTTTTTTCGTACCTCACTGGTCACCTGACTCTAATCAAGCAATCAGGGAATCTCACTAGTTGAACACACTTTTTCGAACACAAAGCGGATTTTCCATGATGCTTTGCTTTGTCCATTACGCAGTAACTTACTGATGTCCTCAAAGATTGTAAAGATGTTTTCTAATCATGGCTCCTAGTTTTATTTCAATCTGTTGTCGGGGGGAGCTGGTTGGCTGGTTTATCAGACTGTTGTTTCTTAACTGAGGAGATGAAATCCATGCCGCTAAAGCTACATTAAACCAGACTACTATACAACATGTTTGTAAGCAGACTTGCCACTTTGCATGACGTATTCATATGTATATCATATTTTGTAGTTTCTTGCTTTTTTGGGGGAATTCTACATGAATGCTTTTCGGGAATTCTTTATCACTTCCAGTTTTAGAGGATGAGAACTCCAATTCAGGTTGTGATTCTGGCCCAATCTGCTTTTTCTATTGAAATAAAACCGATAAATCTGGTGGGGGGAAAAAGTTTAATTTCACGCTTGATGAAAACAATTTTTGAAAAGAAATGCTGTCAGTAATTTTAAGATTTGCTTTGTATTACTTTCCATTTACAACAATTTCTCATCAAGCCTTTCTTTTGGGGTCACTTGTTCTCAAATGGTTTTCCATGTATGTTTTCCCCTGTTTGACTGTATTGATACCATTCCCACAATATTTGTGGACTACCTGATAATTAACTTATCATTGTTTGTGTTCCTAAATAAATATTGTATGTCCAACGGTGTGATCAGTTCTTGAACTGTTGTGCTTCTACTGTACCTGTCCTTTTAGTTTATTCAAATCTTTAATAGGAAACTATTATTATTATTATTATTGTGGAATTACCATTTTTTTTATGCTAATAGAAATTAAAATGAGGACTGAAGTGAGGATTTTGAGCCTTATATGAGGGGGAAAAATTACTTTGTTTCCCCTTTACTCTAAATGTGCAAAATGTACAATATTCAAAAAAATAAATAAAATATGTATATAATTATACATTTGTATAATTTAGTATTTCATTCATTAGTATTTCATAATTAGTAGTGTATACGCTACACTAGTCTTTAAATATGTGAACTTGCATGGGCAAATATGTTAAATTGATCAAACGTTACAGTAACATTTATGATGTTACAAAATATTAGTGATAAATGGTGAGCATTTACATTTTTAATTCATCAAAGAAAATATAAATCAGTACAACTGCCTAATGCTGCTGATGCTTTGCCATCACAGGAAAAAATACATAAAAAAAAAATATATATATATTTATATACATACAGTACTGTGCAAAAGTCTTAGGCCACTAGTATTTTCAGCATCAAAAAATGGTTTTAATTCAGTTATTTCTATCTTTTGCAGTAGTGTGTCAGATGGAAATATCAGTTTACATTTCCAAACATTATTTTTGTCATTAATTGTAATAATGCATTGACAACAGTTTACCAACAAACCATTTTTGTTTTAAATTTGTTTAAAAAATGTTATGTGCATATCTATTAGTGCTGTCGAACGATTAGTCGTGATTAATATGCTGTGTATACATATAATGTATATTAATACACACTTTTTTCTTTTTACCTGTAAAATAAAAAATATATATAAATAACGTTTAAGAAATAGTTTTAAAAAAATTACTGTTTAAAGAAATGATTGTAGTTGTTTGGATTATACGGAATATGGAAATATATGACAGAAACCCTACTGCAGGTATTTATTGTGTGGTTAATGCACAGCCACTCCAGAGGTCAGCAGGTTCTCAGTTTGGATGTCCTTGTTTCACCTCCAAATCAAACACATGGAGAGAGAGAGCTTGAATTGAGCCCAATCTCAGTCTGCTTCCGTCCTCTCCTCCTCTTCCTCACAGCGCTACTGTTCTCTATGTTTGTATGTTTTTCAGGGCGTGACTTGGAAACCAAAATCTTGCCAAGTAAACTGCCACTAGCAAGCACGGTGCTGTGGAGTGCCAGGTGAACCTTGGCCTTGGCCCTCATACTGCAGCGATATTCCGTCTCCGAACCTGAATTTGATCTGTAGTCAAATATAATGTCCCACCACCATGCTGGCCTCTGAAACGGTCGCCTGCTCTCCATTCTGTTCCCACGTTATCGCTGGCACAGTGTTCAGCGTAGCAGGGGAGAAGGACAGCGCAGATGTCTTCCTACTAAGTGCGAACATCGTGCTGCATTTTGAAAAGGAGTTTGCTGCAAGCTTTGGGATGAGGTAGGGGAGGGGCCGCAGGGGCTTAATGAATCAGAAAAGGTTTGATATCAAATGACTCACACTGCCACTCCAGGAGCCTGTCAGGAGACGTCTGCTACAGTTTGGGCTGGAAAGAACGAGTGGGCATGAGTCAGCAGGATATGGAGAGTGAGAGATCTGATTGCTGCATTAACACCTACTACACTCCTTCGGCTCAGTGGCCCACCTGGAAGCTACAAGCGTGTCCCATGACCTTCCTGTTGGTTTCTTTGCTCACAGCAGTCGCTTCAGGACGTTTTTTTGTAAGCCAAACGCTTAAGCTGTAATTTAATGTGACTAATCTCTCTGAAACCGCAGACTATATGACATCATGATGTTGATTGGTTGGTGGTCTTAAAGCCTTCATCAGCAGCCATCCCAGTCCATGATACAAAATGCAGCATACGGGAGAGTATCAAGTCCATTTCAAAGCTACAATTGAATTGCTTGCATAAGAATCTATCTTTAGTGAATATAAAAGATCTACACGTCCCTGTTAAAATGGCAGGTGTCTGTGATGTACAAATGTGAGAACAAGATAAATAATTGCATTTTTCACCTTTAATGTAAACTATAACCTGTACAACTCAAATCAAACTGAAATGTTTTAGGAAAGGTTATGTAAAAAAAAATGTGGTTGCATAAGTGTGCAATAGTTGGAGATATGGATGTGTTCAGAATTAAGCAATCACATTCTAACTCATGTTAAATAGAAGTCAGTATAGACCTACTATCATTTAATTGAACCCAAATAAAGTCTAGGTGTTCTAATGTAAGACTGGGCTCTAGTGGTGGAGGCCGTATCAAGCTTTGGGGCTGTTTTTCTTCAGCTGGAACTGGGGTGGAATTATGAACAGTTTTAAATACCAGTCAATACTGGCATAAAACCTTCAGGCTTCTGCTGGGAAGCTAAAGATGAAGAGGAACTTCAGCATCTTTCAGCATGACAATGACCCAAAGAAAATGGCTTTACCTGAAGAAAATTCAAGTTCTGAAATGGTCCAGTCAGCGCCCAGACCTGAGGGGTGATCTGAAGAGGGCTATGCGCGGGAGATGTCCTCACAATCTGACAGATTTGAGTGTTTTTGCAAAGAAGAGTGGCCAATATCGCCAATGTGTAATATTGATAGACTCATACCCAAAAAGACAGAGTCCTGTAATAAAATCAAGAGGTGCTTCAACAAAATAGTAGTTTAAGGGTGTGCATACTTATGCAACCATATTATTTCATTTTTTTATTTTTTACTTCTCCCCGCCAAAAAGATTTCTGTGCGTATTTAGTTAAATAAGTTACACAGGTTATAACTTACATTAAAGGTTGAAAAAAAAAAAAGTCAATTATTTATCTTGGTCTTGTTTTTCTACATCACAGAGACCTGGCCATTTTAAAAGGGGTGTGTATACTTTTGATATCCACTGTATTTATCCAACACAGTCTCACGACCAATTCGTAAAAGACGTGGTCTGTCAAAAATTGTAACATTAAGTTGATTTGCTGCCCAAAAAATGTTTAAATTATTAAATTCATTGATTAATACAAAGTTTAAGAGAACAACAATTCATATAGCTGTAATGAAAGTTCATGAATTCATCAAATTTCTTTGGCTAAAAAACTTGATTAGTAGTTTATAACATACTGAAGCTTTCAAGTCAGTTTCATCAAACTTCATCTGTGTTAGCATTAACAACAATGTTGAATAAATACCCAAAGCCAAAACATTAATGTTTTATAGACACACAAATAGATCAAATAACACTAATCACAGTAAATCTCACTTTTCAAAATATCAAGCAAAGAGGTTCACTATACTATCCTGCAAAAAACAATAAACCCAAAATAGATAATAATTGTGTATAGCATTTTCATTTGCGACCTGGACCACAAAAGTCATAAGGGTAAATTTTTGTGCAGATCAATAAATAAGCTTTCTATTGGTGCATGGTGTGTTCGGTTAGGACAATATTTGGCAGAGATCTGAGGGTGCAAACATTTAAAATATTGAGAAAATCACCCCTAAAGTTGTCCAAATTAAGTCTATAGTAATGCATATTACTAATCCAAAAATAAGCTTTTGATATTTTTATGGTAGGATACTTACAAAATATCTTCATGTAACATAATCTTTACCGTTTTGACCCATAAGTAAGTTGTTGGCTACTCCTACAAGTATATCTGTGCTACTTAAGGTTGGTTTTGTGCTCCAGGGTCACGTTTTCTGTAGATGCTTTTATACAAAGTGCCCTATTGGATAGGGTGTTGGACTTGTAACCCAAAAGGTCATGGTAGTGGTGGAAGTGAATAACCAGAGCTCTCTCCACCTTCAATACCACGACTGAGGCGAGACCCTTGGTCCCCGGGCGCTGCAGCAATGGCTGGTCACTGCTCCGCGCGTGTGTTCACGGTGGGTGTGAGCGTAGCTGTTCGCTTCTCACTGCTGTGTGTGTGCACTTAGATGGGTTAAACGCAGAGCACAAATTCCTAGTATGGGAAACCTACTTATCCTTTCCTTTTCTTACATTGCATTCAGTACATTGTTTTTAATCAATTCATGCATTTACTAGAAATCAAACATATGAACTTGGGCATTGTTAGCGCCATACTCTTCTGTTTGAGCTGCAGGAACACTATGATATTGTGTATCACGAGAGCGTCTGCTTGCTAAACACACAGTCCCGCTGGTATGAGTTTGTGTTTGGTCAGACAGGGGTAATGACTGCAAACACAAGCAGTTATCTTTATGTCTCTCTGCTCATAGATCTGATTTGTCGGCTCTCTTCCTCCCCATGTGCACATACGCACATGTTCCCTCCTGCTCTGGATTCTGAGGGTCGCTTGCAGATTAAAGCCTCACCAGCACTTTCTGCAGTCTTTAAGCTGCAAAGTCCATTCGTTTTTAGAATCAAATGTGAATTTGAATGACAATGCTCACCAATAAATGTACCAATATGCTATTTTAAAGGAGAGCAGACACCCACATATATATATTTAGATGCATTATGTAATGATGTAAAAAGCCACTGAATGAGATTTTTAGTATAAATCCATAAAGCAGTGACCTAGTCAACACCAAAGGCTGACTGATTAAGCCTGCAGCAATTTTCAGTGTAATAATATTTGCATAATGTTGCTGACTGCTTTAGCTGCCTTTGCCCCGCCCACCCCACTTCATCCCATTGCCTGTTCAAGCACCGCCCTCCAGTGATGACATCATCATATATCACGTTCGGCACATGTGCCTGCAGCAGAGACTGGACGTCCCATTCTGTCTGTGACATATTGTGCAATTCTATAGATAGAACAGAGAGAGAGAGAGAGATGGAATTAAATGATGGATCAAAGGGAAAAAGAGCAAAAGGGGGAGAAAGAGTGAAGGTGGGGAGGAGGTTGGATGACAGAAATGGAGAGAGAAGGGTTCTATGGTTTGCAGCAGTGCTGTCTGATTCTGATGTATCAGGCCTTTCATTCCCCTCTAATTACTCACCGCTCAACTCCAGCTGCTTCCTCTCAAACAGGAAGTGCCTCTCAATATTGCACAGACATGCTCAATGAGCACCAATGGACACGTTTGGACACATGTGGCTCAGCTTAAATAAAGTAAAATGTAAGTGCTTTATTTCAGCTACCTGCCAAAGCAACATTTTCCATTTTCATCGTAGTACTGAATTAACTAGGTAAATAAACTAAAACTTTAATATTTAATAAATAATAAAAAAAAACACAAAAAAGAAAGCTTTAACTAAAATTAGAATAGAAAATAAATATTTAATTACAAATAATAACAAAAAAATATCACTGTTTTTAAACACTAAACTTGGGTATTCTAACGCACCATTAAGAGCCATTAATGTGGACCTTAATTGTATACAAATTTCATTTATTATTATCTTTTATTTTAGTTGAAGTACTATATACTAAGACTTAAAATTATTACTAGAATATTACTAAAACTTACTATGTAGGCCTATTAAAAATGACAAAAACTCAGAACAAAATTATGAAAGCTTTAAATAAAATAAAAATATTAAAATATCTAGTTCTAAATATGAACAAAAACTATATTAGTGCATTAATAAAAAGTTTTTTTCTGTATTTCTCTAAACTAGGGTATTATCTAAACCATTGACAGCCACTAAAGTAGACCTTAATTGTATATGAATTTCAATTATTTTTAATCAAATTTTTCAAGGTTAAAATTTGCACATTCAAATTTGTTAAATCAATGACATCTGTGGTCCAGAACAGCTCCTCACACCACAGCGTCCACTCTGTCACTGTAGAAGTCTGACCTCTAGAGGTGACCGACAGCAAAGAATGATGGAAGTGTTTCAGCCAAACTACCTTTGAACCTAAAGTGTGTTCTAATAAAGATGAATTAAAATATAAAAATGAAACAATAAAAAAAGTTAAAACCTAAAAATAATGCTATGGTGCTGATGATTTTTCTTGCTGTTCCCTATCAATTTAAAAAGCTTTTAAAACTCAGACATGCATAAATATTTATTAAGGAAGTGGTATTTATCGCTGATCATCTTCCTATTTCATTTTAAAACAAGCCTTAAACATTTTCTACGCACATACACATACAAACCAGTATACAGTCAGAACGTCACCCCTTACTGCAAATTTGAATATGAAAATTAATTCAAACCAAGATGGAAATCTTATCTTTGCTTGTTCAGTTCCCACAAACAGAAACGGTGAAAGATGATGGTGACGGCAAATTTTTTCTGAAGGATTCGGTGGCATTTACTGTGAAGCTTTCTACTTTTTTTTTCATTTTTTTTTTTTTTTTTAAATGTCATCTAATGTTTTGATTGACATTCAAACTGATACAAGGAAGAAGGCATAAGAGATTATGGGGAAACTTATAAGGAGAACTGCTAACCAAGTACTGCTAAAGGAATTGAAAAAGAATTGAGTAAACCTCTCAATTCTGCTTAATTGTTCCAGTACTGGAGCTGGACATCCCAGGTAATGTGATGTACCCATCATTTAAACATTAAACAGTGTTTGTTTAATGGACAATGTTTTTTCTATAATTTAAACTGGCTTTAAGTTGATCATAAATGGTGCCTAAAAACAAAAAACGAACAAAAAAAACCTGAACGTACACAAAAATGTATAATGAAATGAAATGACCAAACATTC
Organism: Enteromius paludinosus; assembly: GCA_032361165.1. Classification (NCBI taxonomy): domain Eukaryota; kingdom Metazoa; phylum Chordata; class Actinopteri; order Cypriniformes; family Cyprinidae; genus Enteromius; species Enteromius paludinosus. The sequence goes on from JAUMHQ010000069.1 coordinate 7,251,998, forward strand.
ATATTTATTGCTTAAAACTTAGTGAAAAGTTAGCAGGATATCTTTAGGCTAATTCAAGGTCATGCATTTGTATTATTTAGTTTTGAAATTTTATTGCAACTTTTTCCTAATATTTTCAATTTGACACATTGTTTAAATGTCAAATATTTTATCTCACATTAATGGTCAGTAGAACGTCATTAGTCTAAAAATGATAACACATGCAATGATGCAGTGAATGCAATAATAAACAAGTCTACATAATGTGCTCATTCAGAATTTAAATATTATCACATCAGCAGTCCCAAAGAGAGGAATTCATTGGAAATTGGATTAAAGAAGTTTCCAGTATATTTGTATGGCAAAAGCTCCTTTTTCCTGAATAAAATAACCAAAAATCACTAGATTGCAAAGCTTTGACTGCTTAGTCGGACATATGAGTGCAGTCAAAGATATATTCAAGTGAACTATCACTAATAAAAAGTTCTACACCTACATTCATTGTTTTAGAATAAGGCCTTCACTGCATCTTCAGCACATGTCACTCTCTGGTCCTAATTATCAGTTGTACAGTATATGTTATAGTATACATAGTATGTTATAGTTATATAGTTATCTAAATAATTTCTTACACAAGCACAATTTGTATTTAACTAAAAATTAATTCCAAGCACTTAATCACAATGCTAAAGATCAAACTATTTTCAAGATTAAAAAAGTGTAATGTGTGCCTGCATGTGTGTACCATGCAAATGTTGACATTTTTGCATTGATTGCTCTTAAAAAATGTTGTCTGATCTAAATTTAACTCACTATTATAGACAAACACAACCTGACTAAACTAACAACACATGTTATTGTGATCATTCACAGCACAGGGTGTAGAAAGTAAGTGAATCAAAAGTAACCTTCAAAAGGTAATTAGAGTCAATTTAAGGAAAGGAGATTGGAAGTGTGGGTCGGACGATCCGGAAAGAGGTGAGAGGACAATGGCAAAAGACCATAGTATGCATGTAGCCTACTATTAGAAAGCACTGGACAAGAAACTATACTAAAAAAAAAAAAGGTCTATCTTTGCTTCTGGGAGGATGTTTTGCAGACATTTGGACAAAAGTTGAATTTAAGCACAAATGCACAACACTGTTGAGTAAAGAGACTGTAAACGACTCCAAAAGCTCACCCCAAATATAAAGAATGGTAGAAGGATCATACAACTTTCTGCCTTTCTGCTTCAGGGCCAGCCTGCCAGGACACATCCAATCATCAATACAAAAGTTCATCAAGATGTTTTACAGAAGAAAGTTTTGGACCTACTTAGGTTGTTAGGTGTTACAACAAAGCACATAAGTCCTTAGTCTTGACCATTAGTTGGTTGAAAAGCTGTGGCATAACCTAAAGAGGGCTGTGCTACAACCAATATAGAAAGAACATATATGTGAGAGATGGTTCAAAATTGATCAACACTCTCACAAGCAGCCAAAGAAGGAATTTTGCTGCTACAATTTAGTGATTCAGTGTTTCATTTACTTTCTTCACCCTACATTTTTAATTAGTTTAACCATATAGTATAACTGTGGCTTAAATTTAGATCAGAACTCAATTAGTGGTTAAGCAAAGCGGAAATCCAGCTCACTTTAGCGAACCGGGCGCACGTGCAGAACAGTGGTGCTGTGCAGCTTTAAAGTCACATATTAAACATCGAAATTTCCTTCATGTCAGTAGTTCTCCGTGCAGATTTCGCTCTTGTTCCAGTTGGTCCCTCGAATTCGACGCTGTTTGTGTGAAAGTGAGTTCCGCTACACACTATTGAGGATGGACAACGGATCATTTTGCCCGCGAAATGTGAATTCGCGAATGTAACCGCGCCTTTGTTTACACGGGAAAAGGTATAGGCTAGGTTGTAAAATCAATGTAATCTGTCTCATAGGGGAACAGTACTATGACTCCAGTGCTGCCACAGGGCTCTAACCAGGATGAAGAACTGTGGAACATCCTCTTCAGACGACAACAGCTGCAATACCGTCTTCAGTTCCTAAAGGAGATCCAAAAGAAGAACAACAGAATTGAAGGTAATGGAATAATACTCAAACACAGCAAAATAACTGCTGTGATATTACTAATGGCTTTAATTAAATAATAACAGTAAATGTTACCTTTATTGAAACATTACTAGCTGTATCCCTACTAGTCACAAGTGTGAATATAACACATCTAAACTTGCTTTTTTCTTTTCTCTCTCTCTTTTTTTTTTTAATGGATAATGGGTTACAAAAACACATTATCCAACCATATTGGTCTAATTTAAATCCAAAAAGTACTTTTTACACCTTGGTAACTGCAGGTTCATCAGACTAGCTGTAGTTCCCCCTGGAAATAAAGTTAGACTCAGTTGGCCCTACTTAGTAGAAGCAAAAACATTTGGTTATTTCACTGCACAATAAAACATGCAAAACAATGAATGTAATTACTCCTTCTCTTAATACCAAAGAGCCTGCCTACTTTACCAGGAAATGAACATTCAAATTGGAATGACTCCACTCTTGACTGTAATTTATCTGCATGCTTACATTTGACTAGTTAGTACAAACAATAAGTTGGTTGCTTTACATTTTCTTTTTTTTCTTCTTAGGATACCTTGCAAATGAAGAGGGCCCCACAGAACTGGACAGAATAGAAGAGGAGTTGAAGTTACTGGAGCAAAAAGAGAAAGATCTTGTTCAGAAAAAGAAAGAATGTTTTACAACACAGACCACAGATAAAGGCATGTTTCTACATTATAAATTCCACGAATTTAGGAAACACACATATGCACACACAAAACAGAACAAAAAGGCAGAAACAAGCTTAGGCAAAATTAAAAAAAAAAAAAATATATATATATATATATATATATATTAGGGGTGTAACGGTTCACAAAAATGACGGTTCGGTTCGGAAAATAATTTTTTTATTTTATTTATTTTCACATTTTTATTTATTAAAACTAACATAAAAGTATGTTCACATGCGGCACGTTTTGCGCACACAAGCTCTTTATTTTTAACAGAAAAAAAAAGTTATTAAACATTATATGGTGAAAGTTGGTACCTTATATTGCTATCATATGCTGTTGTGTACCAACATTAGCACAACATTTCCCCAAAATC
>JAUMHQ010000069.1:7267642-7278438 GCA_032361165.1 Enteromius paludinosus
TAGCACTAAGAAGCATAACGGACTGATAAAACTGGCGAAATGACAGATAAAAAGGGTGATAGTGGAGATTTCCTGGGTGATGGAGAGTCGAGTGAAGACACATTCCACGTTGGAGGTAAGAAATGATTCTTGTCATGGAGAGTTAGTTTGTTTTCAGTAATAATGACTCGCTAATTTACTTCCGCAAGCTTCAAATAATTTCCAACGGTCGTTTTGTTGCACACAGTGTAGACAGACTTTAGCTGTTGCAGTGCGACAACTGTCACGTTCGGTGTAAGTCATGACAATCAATAACAGTCCCCACTGGATGCAATAGTGCCGGGACTCGGCATCACGTTACGTTATGGGCAGTTACATTTCCGCCACATGGTTGTGGTATTTGGCCAACCACAGTGCACTGGATAGCTGGATAATCAGATAATTTAGAAAAATAAAAAAAAGTGTCTGTTTTAGGAGGCGGGGCTTTGAGGAGAAACAAAAATGTACAGTATGTGGAAAATAATGTTTTTTTTTTCACCTAAAACCACATAAACACATCGCATTACACAAAAAAATATATATATTTTTTTTTTAGCAACATCATATGATCCCTTTAAGAAATTAATATTGTTATTTATGTTTCCTGAACACCAGGCTCATTAACAGTTTATAGTTTGGCAATTAAACGTGATCTACTGTAGTCTGCAAAAAAATGACAAACCCACCTCCACTTTCTATTAAAATGTCAAAGAGATCATCCATCTGTTGACTCGTTGCTGTGGGAATCTGCAAACCGACAAAAATTAAAAATGACTTTTCAGTTCAATGACAGCACTAGAGAAAATGGAAAGTAACAATAACTAGAATAACTACAGTAATCAGCATGAGTTAACCATGAACAAGGACTACCTCTGGTTAACTGCAAACAAAGAGTCTTAAGAGACAGTTCTCATGAAATACAAAAAAGTATTGATATAGCCTCTTCAAAAAAATTCATTTTGAATTCTTTAGACAAAACAAAATAGTGTTATATTCTATACAGATTTTTTTGTGACAGGTTGGAGTAAATTTATTTTATATTGAAAATTATCAAATGTTTTTTTAATATGAGACCAATATAGATTTATTTTGTCTGATAAGTGTGTACTATATGTAATATCTTCCATTTATATGTAATATTTTACATTTCAGTCATCCTATGCCATCAAACAAGTGGTTACCTTTATGTACATGACAAAAAATTCATTTTTATTAAACTCAAACTTGGAATTGCTATGCATGCACAATATACTTATCTTGGTAGCCCCTACCAAAGGTTTATGACTGACAGTCAAACCCTTTCTTATTGTAAATTGTCTTTAAAACTGTAACTTTAACCGAAATTGCAAGTTTTAAGACACCAATATAGAGGTAATCACTAAAAAACGTAGTCAATAGTCACATTATCACTGCTGTCATAACCTAACCATGTTTATTTTAGTTTTCAGACGTTAAAATAAATCTAAACATAATTGTCAATTGCTGTAATTTGACACATTTTAGTTATGTTACATGGAATTTTTTATTTATTTTTTTTTTAGATTGGCAGCATAGACCGCTGTCCCCATTCCGCATATGATAAACAAAGAAGCATCACTTAAAATCTCATGTTGTTTTTTTTCACAGAAGTAAGAAAAGGATTTGAAAAACATTGAAAGTTATATTTTTGGGTGAGCTAAACAACCCACTATTTAACTGGAAGAGCATACATAGATATATAAGAAACAGGAAGTCATCACCTCTGAGACGGCAGCATTCTGTAGGCTGCGGGTCTGTTTGATGGCCTCCTCATAACGGGGCGGCTCTCTGTTCTTGGGCATCTGGTTAAAAACTGGGGACTGCTGGATGAAGGATGTCTAGGGATAAGAAACTCGGTGAGCACTTAACTCAACACAGAACAGCAACACTAAAAACATCTCAATAAGAGTAGGATGTTCTACTTTGTTTAGTGGCCCATTGATAAGGGATGATGGGACAGGGGACGTTTGAGGTGAGATCCTCTTATCTGGGGAGCTGCTGAGGAAGCACTGAGGAAGCTCCAGGCCTGCTCGGTTTTCATTGGTACCGTGCTGGAAACCTGACCTCTCGTTGGTGCCCACAGGCTGGGTCTGTGTAAAGAGCAAACCAATAGACCATGAGCATCGAGAAACACCCGCTAGCATCATAGAGAGCATCTGTGTTTGTGTTATGATCTTTCTGCTTGGTATGAGAAGTCTTTTTAGGTCACGCTGGCAATGGTCCGCCAGGCACGGCCTTCGATGAAAATGTTATCAGCTCATCACAACCAATGAGCTCTAGTTACACTAGTCATCCAGGACTCACGCCAGGCTCGTTTACTATGCCAAAGTAATGGCCATCTAGCTGGGAAACCTTAGCATGGTGCCCTGCTGCCAGGACAGGCCAATTACAGTAGAGTGAAAGCCTAGAAAGCAATGAGACAAGCAGCTACCATCCATCTCACTGATGAATGACTCTACTGGACAGACAAAACTAGATGATCCCAGAGCTCACAGATTATGTTCACTTGTTCTGATTGCTCCTTCTGGCACTGATCCTGTTCTTACTCAGGTTCCATGGTTATTTAATACTCTGTAAAAAAAACTCTGGAGTGTGGATAAAAGTGATATGCCTGTCTGAATTTGGTCATCTTGAGAACAACATCAATGACAACTTTGCAATTGAAAATTGCTTGATTTATCTACATTTTAGATATCTCTCTCTTCTGACTGCTGTTATCAGCACAATTATTACACTACCGTAGAGTTGTTCTTTTGCAAATATGATTGTGGTACTTTCCCATTCACTTCTCAACTTAACCCAACTATGATGGTTTCCGCTGCTGAGAGACCTGAAAATGTGAAAAAGGTCTATTGCACTTTATCTTTTTTTTTGTAATTGTGAGTTAAATCTCACTATTCTAGATTTTTAAGTCAGAACTGCGATATAAAATTGCAATTCTGACTTTATTTCTCGCAGTTGCAAGTTCATATCCTGCTATACTGACTATATAACTAGTATTTCGAGTTTATATCATGCAATTCTAAGAAAAAGTCACAATTGCAAGATACAAACTCGCAGTTCAGGAACAGTTTATATCTTGCAATTCTGATTTGATTTCCTAGAATTGCAGATTTAAATCTTGCAATTCTGAGAAAAAAGTCAGAACTGTAAGTTCATATGACAATTCTAAGTTTACTTCTCAGAAGTGTGAGTTTATTTTACTTTATATCTCACAAAGAAAGTCAGAATTGCAAGACCTGAACTTGCAATTGTGACAAAAATCCAGAAGTGTGAGACCTAGCGGAGACAGGTTTTCATATATATTAGCTCAACTACACAGAGCGAAGCAAGCAGATCCACTCACATAATCATATGGTGCTCCGAATGAACTTCTTACATACACAGTGTGTGTGTACTTTTTTATAACAATTGTCTTATTTTAATTGTCTATTCCTAAAATAGCAAACTAAATTTTCAGAAGCCATTTTTCTTGCCTTCAATGTCACATGATCTTTCAGAAATCATTCTAACATGCTGATTCGGTATTTAAGGACCAATTCGAAGTATTATCAATAGGTTGTTTGCACATGACATCATTGCTGCGGCGCGAAATGCAGCTGGAGGGCAGGAAGAGATTTTGCGTGTGACCATGTGATTTCAAACAACCTATACATTATTAACAATCATATAAAATGTATGTGCTAATATATTTTTAAAATGATATAGTACTATACGGCAACTAATTTGTACTTGGTTATAATACTGACCTGAACTATGTGGTTCTGATTGAGCAGCTGCTGTGATCCAGGACTCTGTGCTTTGGTGGGCTGTATTTGAGGGGTCTGAATTATACCTGGCACTGTTGGAGAGACAGCCTGCAAAACTGGCTACAAAAAGATATCGAGATTAAACACAAGTATTGGTATAAGTATATACTGTACCTAACACATATATACACATGTTTTGTGTTACCTGTAGTTTGACATTAGTGTTGGCCAGCTGGATGGTAGTGGTATTATTTGCCAGGGGCACCGGAAGAAGGATCTGAGTACCCCCATGCTGAGTGGTTAGAAGAGTCTGGGGCTGTCCTATGACCTGTGGGACTCCTTGGTGGCTGATAATAAACTGATGGAGAGGAGTAGTTGTCAACTGGTTGTGATGGGCCTCCTCGAGCTTCAATAGCGTTGGTGTAGTGTGTGGGCTCAGTGTACAGTTAGGTAGGACAGTGTTTTCTGTTTTGACAGACGTCAACATAGTGGTTGGACTGGGAGTGTTATTATTTTCTGCAGGTGGAACAACCTGTCCACACCTTTTTTCCACCTCTAGCTGCATCTTCAGTTCCTCCACCAGCTTCTGCTCCTGCTCCAGTTTACGCAGCAGTTCCTCAATCTGTCGCTCCTTTTCGTGTAGTCTTCGGTCCTGTTCCTCAGGAACAGGACCTGCCGTCACTAAACTGCGGTTTTGGCCATCTGCCTGTCCCTCCATAGATGTGTCCTCTTTGCCGTGAAGCTCTGAAGAACTAGGAGACACAGGTGGAGTGGAGCTCAGATTTTCAGGGAGCTGTTGGATGGGGGATAGGGTGGTGCTGGACACCTCCATAGGTGTGCTGCAGGGCTGTGTGTTAGGTCCTGCGCTGTTGTTGGGTGCAGTCGAGGCATAGTTTTCTTGAAAAGGCTTAAGCCGTTCAATTAGGTCTGTTTTTGTGCCAGACACTGGAAGACCACGTAACTTCAACTCCATTTTCAGCTCTGCCACCTGCCAAAATGAACACATCTTTAGTAAAATTATAAACTCTATAAATATATGCTCCACAAAGAAAATAAAGTGATTTTGTGGTTCCCACATAACTATATTAATTTTTATTGTATTTTAAAATAAATCCAGCCTTGATGAATATAAGAATTTCAGCTCAAAAGCATAAAAAAACTCCAAACATTTGAACAGTCGTATATCTATTGTTGTTTACATTTTTTTCTGTGGAAAAAATTAATCCTTTCTGTACCTTCATCTCCTCCAGGTTGGCAGGTAATATGCCTGCCTTGCGGTTGGAAAGGGTGCTGTTCGGCCGCACAGGTGTTGCTGTGGGCAGAGACACCACAATAGACGCAGGAAGGCTGCTGGTGCTGTTGATAGCCACTGTGGCACTGCTGTTTTGGCCTTCTATCACAGGCCTGGTGAGTAGGGAAACAGATGGGATTAAAGGGAAGAAACAACACTTAACATCACAGAAGGAACAATTCTCAATAAATAAACACCACTGAACAATGCAGAGGCAGAATGCAACGACAGCTAAAATAAATCTTGCACAAGAGATGGAAAGGAACTTGATGAAATTGCCATTAATGAAAATCACTAAACAGGATTTGTTATTGGAAAATAGGTAATGGTCCTGAGTGCCACAGGCAACAATAATAGCATTTTAGACAGTTTCCACCTAAAACCATTCATACGCAGCCATTTATACTAATAGCTGACTAAATACGACTAGCTTCAAAAGTGAAAGATGAACTTTACCAAATTAGGCAAGACAAAGGCCAAATGGTTTGCATCCACCGAACTCTACAACAGGATTGGTAAAGCGGTACATACCGATAAACATCACGGCCTGATTCACAGATAACAAACAGACAGATCCAGATCTCCACGCTTACTTAAGAGGTGCAGGAAGGATGGTCTGGTAGTTGTAGTGCTGCTGTTGCTGTTGGCTCAGGATCTGTAGCTGCAAAAATAGCTGCTGTTGTTGTAGTAAACGAGCATATGAGGAATCCATCGGGGCTTGGTCAGGTTCTTGTTTCTGGTCTGGGGGAATGTACTGATGATATTTTAACTTTTTCACACGTGGCTTGGCCTCCTTACTCTTCTTGCTGCGGCTCTTGTCCCCAGGTAACTTAGGCTGACTTTGCTGTAAATTGAACAGAGATTTCCCATTATGCATTAAATCTAATAACGGGGATTTCATTATTTCTCTAAATTCAGTTCTTTACTGACCTTTACAAGGGTGGGCGCAGGCTTCACAGGGGCCACAGTGACTAGCTGTGGCATGGGTGCTGGAGGGCTAACTAATTGTTCAGTGGTGGAAAAAGGCTTGAGGAAATCTGTTGTAGTGGTGGTCACTGCAGGAAAGTGCTGTGAAAACCAACATGATGAATCTCAGGTGTTCTGCAAAACCTAAATCACTAAATTCAGCTTTTTGGCACCATAAGGTCTGTGTAAGGTCTAAGTAGGTGGCAAGAATACCTGTAAGAAGTTATTAGGCAATGGTGAGGATACTTCGATGGCTCGGACCTCCCCGGGAGAAGCTGCAGAACCCTGGGACTCCTGACTGGCTGGCTGCTCGGGTGAAAAAGCATCTCCACTGTCCTCATCGACTGGTTCCTCTAGAATACTAGGGTACTGCATCTGACCATCTACCCAAATAAAACAAAGGACAATGTATCCTACTTTGTTCAATTTATGTTTCACAGGTTTAATACATTAATATAGTTTGCATTTTCACCAATGATGGCTTCCTTGACGCTGGAGTCCACAGGCAGGATGTTCTTCACCACCAGCTCCATGGGGCCAGGGCGTTGAGCGATCTTTTCATTCAGGTCATCAGCCAATCGAGCTCTCTTCAATTTCAGTTGAGTGGCCTGAAGAGAAGGCTCCGCCAGCGTCTCTGCCAACCCACCAAAAACCAGAACAGCAATCATTTCAACCCACACTCCTACTGAACCACCACAACAACCACACAGAGGTCAATAAGTACAGCATCTGGATAATTCTTTAGAACATGAATTTTTCTTGCTTTTAAATTATGCTGACTGGTTAAGCTGCCACTACTTTCTGCTGAACAAACTTGATAGCATAGTTTGGAAAAATGCAAATTTTTATAATGTAGCAAGGGAAATCTGTCTGTAAGTGTTTTCAGAGCTACTGAACGTATGCCTCCGATGCTGGATCTTTAGCATAATAATCTGTTATTACTTTAACAGTCTTTGATTTTTTCTGTTCATCTGATGTATCAAAGATTTGGTGGAATCAACTTTCAGTGGATGGACAGAAATCTTAATAATATCTTAATTTCTGTTTTCAAGGTAAACAAAAGTTTTATAAGTTTAGAGGTTTTATCCAGGGTTCTGTTTTTGAAAAGTTGCATTTAAGTTGTCTTTACAGGCAAAAAATGGCTTTCATATGTCAGTTCTTTTAATAAAAGATGAGTTGAAACGCTGCTTTTTATTTATAACAGCATTAACAGAGAAAAAATGTAAAGTAAAATGGATCAGAAATTGTTCCCAAATGATTCAGAATGAACTCTAAATCAAACTGAATCAACTTTAATTTGGAAGTGAATCTCAACTAACAAGATTTGAGAGCTTCAGCTTTGTTTAAAAACACAGTAGATTCAAACTTTTCCCAGCAGGCAGATTAGCAGCCATTACATGTATTGTGAATGGTGGATTACCTTGTAAGATGTGCATGCGGACCAACTCGGCCCTTTCTGGGCGGCTGCGTATTTTGTGCTTTAGGAAATTTTCAGTCTACAGAGAGAAAAGAATACAGAGTTTCAGAAAACGAAACCCCCCCGTAATTCAGGGATCAGAAAGTAACCATTATAATGATCTCTGCTGTGCTTTGCAAATAACAAACACATTTACAGAAGGCTTAAGCTATTCAGAGAGGTTCACATGTGTCCCATTACAGAGAGCTGGGCAACCTTGAAGCGAGCCCAGATGGCTGAGGAAAGTGCAGGAGGTCTGGGGCTTGGTGCCCTGCTCTTACCCTGGCTCTCTCAAGGCTGCGGATCTGTTCATGGAACGCTGCAGGGCTCTTCAGGGCTGTAAAGTTACACACACACAAATACAGAATCAGTCTCATCACCCACACTTCAAACACACACAGCTCTTTCATCTCCTGCAGTCTTTCTAAATGCTGTAGCGCCTGGTCTCACATATGAGAGATAATAATGGAGATGGTGGGCACACACAGAGATTAGCACACAGACTACACGGTGCCCTTCAGGACCAGACAGCTACCTCTTAATCCCAGCAGACTCTATGCCTGATATTACACTAAACAGCATCCAGTGTAATCCCATCAATCAGCTCAGACATGGTCAGAGGAAAAAAAAAATTACGTTTATATAAGTGTGAGAAATCTCACACACTGCTCAGTAACTTGGTTGAACGGAAAAGTGGTTATGAGCAATAACAGAATGAGCGGTGGTGAGGCGAGAGGTGAGCTTTTGGAAGAAATACCCTGTGCTTCGGTCACCTATGCCTGCTTGTGAACCGTGCTGAAGAAAGAGAATAAACAACTGATTCAAAAGCAGATGTGGTACAGAAACCACAGCACCAACTGATTTCTTAAACGCACAGTAAGGACTGTCAAAGATCGAATAAGATAACGTGCCACAATATGAAACCCAAAGAATGTTACACTGCCTATCGACATTTTTGGGGAAAATTTCTTATGCTCACCAAATAGCATTTACTTGATTAAAAAAAAATCCACAGCCTTATTTTTTTTTTTAAATACAACCTTACTTTAATGTTTTAATATATTTTAAGATGTAATTTATTCCTGTGATGAAACAATGGAGAGCAGTGTCTCTTTTAAATATTTTTAAATATCTTAATTCAGTTTTTCTTAATCTTTAAGTTACAGACACAGAAAAACGATTTTTTTAAAGTTAGATATGCAAACAAATTCAACATGACATTTATTTACCGTCTGTTTGATTATATGAAACTAACTAACTGCTTAAATTTACAGTACATTTCTGCCATATGGACATCACCTTGATATAGTCACCACCGATAAGCTCTTACTAAATATAATTACTAAATATAATATAATTTATAATAATAAGAAATTTTACATTTCTGGAGAGCTGCTTTGTTATGATTTGCATTGTGAAAAGAGCTACACAAATCAACTTGAATTATTATTGTAGTTCATGATGTACATGATGAAAAAATACACTTTTTTAAAGATCATAAAGGAAAAATGGGTCACAAAATGCAATTTCATGACTAAAACATTTATATATTTAACTAACAATTAGCAGTTTTCATAAAAGATTAAATATGAATCGTGCTCTGGTTCATATGCTGGCGCACACAGCGGTCTTAGATGGCAAGGGCTGTACTCACGTGGCATGATGCCCTGCTCAACTAGCTGCTCGCGGGTACGTCTCTGCTGTAGCCTCAGCTGGAGAACTGGTGGAGAGAAGCAGAAGCAAGGTTATGTTTTTGAACCAACCTCTATATCAGACTTGTCAACAATACACACAGAATGGAACTCTTCCACCTGATTAACACACCTACACACTCTCTCAACAAAGAGAAATCTAACCTTTAGCACAACCGAAATCACACACATTTCCTCTCTAGCATTACATAAGAGCCACCATTCAAAAAAAAAAACTAGACGTTCTTCCTGCTACCAAAACAACAGGCTCTTGAGCGACCCTTATGTAGCATGCTGTTTGGAAGACGTCCTGGGAAAATTCTCAAGACATTTTTCTTTGCCCTCTTGGCTGAGCTTCCCGGATTTACTTGGCTGATTATAAAAACAGCTCAAATGGGTCAGAAAGACAACATGATAACGTCTGACATTTATCAAGAATCATGAGCTCTATTAGCTGGGAATTTATAAATCTATGACGAACACACAGCTGTACATGCCAATATCTGCACCAGCTGATTATTAAAGAATTTTGTTGTCAATGCTCAGTGTAGCTCAACATGTCACTAGCAACATCATCTGCATAGATTTTATGCATATTAATAAAACAATGACTAAGCATGTCAGTGTCAAATGCAATGGTGTTCTACATGCTTATGGAAGAGAAAGGTTTAATCTGACTAAGAAAATGAGTCAGTTTACTGTTAACAAGGTCAGCTGAGGTTGAGCAAACGAAACTCTGGAGGGTGCTGAGGGCACATGTTTGGCATTTTATTGTTTTCACTATGAATCCGTGCACTTAAAGCTGAAGTGTGGATTTTATGCACCTCTTGTGGCACTGAAGAGAACTTTATGAAGTTACTACTGATAATTATAAGTGCTTCTGAAAAACTGGGAAAGTGTTTTAGACATACTTCAGCTCTGAGAAGAAGAATGAATGTGCTGTACCATGAAGGAGATAATAATGGGGCCTCTGCTACAGTGTAACAAATGCATTCCTGGTGCCCTGACTACACATGACTCAACATTGACCTTGATCCTAATCAGGTTAATTTTTTACTTTGGGCACAGAAGACAAAATCGTTTAGGTCTCCTTTAGTGCACAATGTCAAATTGCAGCTTTTTAGGTTGGGTTTTTCCACTTGATAAGTAACACGTCTTCAAAAATCTTGGGGACACTCAATAAAATATGATCTCAACACTCTTTCAGATCCTTTTAATGATTTTGGACAATCAGAGTCTGCTCAAACATGGCAAATACACTGAATTAGTTATTTCAAAGTAGCAGTGAGGATCAGAGAATTATATAATAACAATTCAAAGGTTTGGGGTCAACCAAAGTTTTTTTCTTAAATTAATCCAAAGGGACTAAAAATACTGATAATGTTTTTACTTTAAAAACACACACACACACACACATATATATATATACGGTTTTCGGTGGTTTATTGAACCGTTCGGGTCGCCCTGTTCAGTTCGGCACACGCACGTGAAACGCGATATTTCGGTCGCCTATTTGAGGCATTAAACTTTCCTTTTAAAGGTGCCATAGAATGGAAAACTGAATTGACCTTGGCATGGTTGAATAATAACAGTTCAGTACATGGACA